>VYVB01000628.1:0-100043 GCA_009761775.1 Ficus carica
TAAAAAGGGAGGCGGGTATGGGGGTGGGGGAGGCATATCCGCACCCACCCTATCCCATTGCCATCCTTATAAGGGGTTTGTAGCTAAATAGCCTTTTTTTTTTTTTTTTATTTTTAATAAGGTTTTTAATACATGGTTCAAGTTTTTAAAAATAAGTGAAAAAGCCTAAGTTTTTAAAAATTAGTTAAAAGCGCCCCCCCCCCCCTCTTTTTTCCCTTAGAATGGTTAATCAATTTTTGTAAATGGTCTATCAGTAATTCATCATATTTTATAGTTAATCATTGATAGACTGTTGGTTAAACACTGATTGACTATTGGTAAATCACTGATTGACTATCGGTCAATAATTGAATATGATAATTTAACTCACAAATTTTTAGAGTCAATCACTGATTGATGACAAACAAATCACTAATTGACCATTGGTTAATCATTGATTAACTAATGGTCAGTCATTTATTGACTTTAGTTAATCATTGATTAATTAATGGTCAATTAACGATTAACTCTAGCATAATCAGTGACTAAACGAGTGTAAAAGGATGCAAATTTGGAGGAGTCTGAGATGATAGTTAATCACTGATTAACTAATGGTCAATCACTAATTGACCCTCAGTCAATCAGTCAATCACTGTTTGACCATAAACATATCAAAACACGAGAAAACATGTAACAATGAAAATAATGGATCGAAACACACTTTTTTCCAAAATTGATGAACAAAAACCCAAAAAATCACAAAAACCAAAGTGAAGAGAAAATGAAACAAGCAAAAACAAAAGAATAAGTCAATAATCTTGCATAAAACCTAAGTTAAAATTGAAATTCATGAAAAAAAAATACAAACGAAAAACATAAACAAACATTCAGATTTTAATTGCAATTTAAAGAATGAATTGAAATCAAACAAACATGAAGAAAAACACAACGACGACCAAGAGAGAAACGGGCAGAGGGAGAAAAAGAAAGTTGGGAGAGAGAGAGAGGAGAGAGAGGGAAGGTGTTTTGGGAAAATGAAAATTGATTAAACAAAATATAAATATTAGGTCATTTAACTAATTAAAAAGAAGTTGGGTTATCTATTAGATTAGATAATAAATATAAATCATGCGAATTTTTGACATCATGGGAATTTTTTATCCTTTCTCATATTTGGAATCTTGTTTTATTTTTATTCAATCCAGTATGTCGTAAAAGATACGTATGTCTTGCGGAAAAAAAAAAAAAAGATTCAAATATTGGAATTTGTTTAAATAAAAATTACTATTATATTTAATTATGTAAAATTGAAATACTAAAAAATTGCTCGTATCTGCTTCCTTTTGTAGTGGAACACCAAAAAAAAAAAAAAAAAAAAAAAAAAATGTAATAACACATATATGGAAAGAAGATTTAACAAATAAAAAGGGGAAAATTTCGGTTCGATCAAGAACAATTTATCCCATATTGATGAACTATCGTAGGCATCTAATATACTGCTAAATTATTATGTCAATGATAAATTTTGATATTTAGATAAAAAAAGAAATGCTCTCTAATGATTACTATCTTTAATGTTAAGTTATCATATGCTAAACTTTGTCACATATTAGCACAAGGTACACATGTCAAATTTAGTATTTTATTGATTGTTATCTTGACTTTTTAACGTAATTATTACAATATTTTTATTTTTAATTTCTTTAAGTATTAAAATTTTTTTTACAAGTTTTAAAATATAATACGATTGACTTATTTCAAAATATAATAATATAATAATAACCGATTGACAAAAATTAGAAAATAGCATTAGAAAAAATAGTGTACATTGAAGCATAAAAGTAAATACTTATTTATACATTCTTTATAATAAATATAGCATTATATAAACACATATATTGGAGATGTAAAAAATTTTTATATGATGAACCCGGATGAAAAGAATGCAAAAGTGAAAAACGCTCCATCTTCCCCTTAATATACAGCTAATAGGGTTTTTATTTATTTATTTATATTATTAGTTTTGTTTTTTAGAAACTTTTTGTGCTGCATGGTGATACATCGACATCATCAAATAATTTTATCATAAGCATGTTATGTAACTTCCCCAAGTTAGCAGCTTGGTCGTGCAGGCACCACTATCTTAAGGAAACGCTAGTAAAATTTGCTTAAATCTTATATAAAATTTCATTTTTAGTCCCCACACTATAGGTTCAATCACATATTATCTGAACTTTAAAATATTTAAAAAACAGTCTTCGAATTATTAATTTGTTTTATATTAATCTTTCGGTCCAAAACACTGTTAAAATAGATTGTAGTTCTAACATGCAGATCGAAGGTATGTTCTAATCATGGTTAATTTTGTCTTTTTCATGTTCTAGAAGCTATTATATATATATATATATATAATTTTTTTTAATTAGGATTTCAAATGAAAGCTGTAAATTCTCAAAATGCATGTGATTTTTTGACCCCATTATTGTGACGTGGTAATTGCTATCCATTTTTTAACAATGTTTTGGATGGAATTATCATTGTTGGATAGATTGATAGTTTGAGAAATGATTATGTGGTATTTTAAAATCTAGGAACTAAAATGGCATTGGACCCATTGTCGAAGGACCAAAAATTAAATTTTGTTGATGCCCGAAATTTGACACGGCTGAGGCCTGACCCATATCTTGCAATGTGGGCTAAAACGCGGTATGTGGAACTAAGTCACACTTCGGGATCTTTGAATGGGCTGTGGTTTAGAAGACTGAGGAACATGAATGAGCCCTTTTATATTGTCTAATTAGACTCTTGGCCAACTTAGGAGGTTTTGAGTCTATGGGGAATTAGAATAATATGGATTGTTGAGAACCTTAAAACTACCCCAAAATACTTAGCCTAATTCATTAGCCCAAACAAAGCTTAAACAAGCCCATTAAACCTAATAAAAGTTAAAAGATTATTTCTATAATATCGTCTCTCTCCCTCTTTCAGATGTTCAAGTTTTGTTGCTCTAGGAATTAACCATTCACCATTTAGGCAAAACATTCCCTATTGCAAAGTCTTCCACCTAAGAAGCACCTAAAAACGTCCACTCGAGGTAACATAACATCCACCCAACTACCTTCCCTAGGTGTCTCTTACCTAGAAAACTGACTTTGACTATATTCAAATCCCATAGGAGGGAATTTCTCCCGCTTCTGGAGCTTTTCATATCTAGAAAACTAAGCAACTATGGCCAAATGACTCCTCAACTATGAGCTTCAAAGGGAAACTCTTCCAACCAAACTAGAAGCTCTTAGTTGTAATCAAACCAATCTCTAGCCGATAAATACTCCACTATTTGTACCCCAAAACAATCAGATCATCAAAAAAAGCCATCAGATCCTTTAACATTCTCAACACTAATAGCAACCATCTCCCTCACTTTTTATTCACCATTCATGGCCAAGAAATGAGACCCTCTCTAGCTCAGGTAACTCCCTGACGGAGGCGCACTTGAAGCATGAAACCATCATAACCACCATCACAAGAGTAGCATTTCTCTCACCCTTCCTCACCCATAACAAATGGCTAGTAGAGGATACCCTCTCCAATATACCATAACTTCAGATGACACCTCTGATAGTGGAGAACCTCTGGAATAGACGTTTCAAGTATACAACCACTTCAATACCCTTCATTCTTACTCGAAAACATGCATACATCAACCCCTTAATCACAATTAGCAACCATTTGCCTCACCCTCCACATACCTTACTTGGTTAAGAGAGGATACCCTCTTTAACTTAGATCATTCTACCAATAAAGGAATGCTTGAAGTACAAAGCCACCCTTAGGAACTCTACATTTCAAACCTTGCACAAAATCATGACATGACTACAGATTCAAGCCCTCATACTAAGCATCAAACAAACTTTCCATTCACCAAAGACATCTCTCCATAAACCACTCATGTTCTTCTCCCACACCATATGGTCATCTCAAGATCCCCTTCATTGAGAAGTCTTCATTCACACGAGGCCGGAATCGCAATGGGTGTCGTCCTCGGAACCAACTTCCTTATGGTCATTCGGGTTTAGCTCGTTCCAGCCAGAGCCAACGTTGTGGCTTGCAAGATAGAACACTACGAGTACACCTATTGGTTGTTTTGGTGTTCAAACTCCCGACATGTTTCATGGTACTTCTAGCGGCACATTCCATTGACGGCAACTAGACGCTAGCTGGACCAACCGAAGGAGGCCACAAACACCTACCCTCTACGTCAGTACGGCCACCACAAAAGAGCCCCATCACTCTTTGTTAAACACAAATGACTAGCTAAAACTTAGGTGTTACATGCCAAAATACGTAGGAGTCGTAATTTTATAAGTTTAAGAAATTACATCAGATGTCGTTTAGTCCTAAATATTAAGCCTGATAAATTAAGTTTTTGTTTGAAGAGTGATAAAAATTTGGTTTTACTTTAACGATGTATTATGAAAGGAAAATTTCATGATCAACGTAATTTGTTTATTTATTTATTTTGTTATACAAAGTGATGTTTTGCCTTTTGAAACTACTATTTATTGTAGCAGGGTAAGAATAAATTTTTTTTAAAAAAGTTTTTGAGCAAAAATAAATAATATACTCAGTTATTAATTCCATCTAATTTTTAAGAATATAATCATTGAAAGGGAAAGTTAGTTTTGTAGTTAAGGTCAACTCCAACCCCACGCTATTTTAGCGTGGGAGGAGTGTTTTTTGAGTATGGCTTGGCTCCAACCCGTACTCTATATCCTACTTCAAATATGAAGAATGCACAGTGTACTTCATATTTGAAGTATCACTGTGCATACTCTAAACCACTTTTTTTTTTTTGTTTTTAATTAAATTTTAAAGTAATATTTAGGTAAAAATAAAAATTATAAAGTTACCCTTAACTTAATTTTTCTTTCAAAATTATCCACATTTTTCTATATGTAAAGTATTTGCATGTTTAAATCTTAAGCTATATTTAAATCAACATACAAGTTTTACATAAATTAAAAAGTTGAGAAGATATTCTAATTCATAAACAATCCATAAATAATCATACATAAAAATACATTAAACAATTACATGTGATAAACTAAAAATAACACAAAATACATAATGTAAAGGCGTAAAAATAGATAACATAGGGATATTATGGTGGAAGAACAATGATTTAATAATCTGGTAGACCAGTACCTTATCTGTATTGCACGTTCTTTATGAAGGCATAAGCTGACAAGATTCCTCATTATATTTGTAGGATAACATGACAGGATAAGATAAGATAATAACATCTTATCACATTATCTAAGGTGTCAGGATAAGATAAGATAACAATATCTTTCTAATTCAATCTGAACCATTGAGTAGATTTCATCATCATCATGATCGTTCAAGTTGATTTTTATTATCTTATCACAATTCTTTCTTGCTTGTTTTATAAATAAAAGGCCATTACAATGCCTTCTCAACAAATCCCTTACTTTCATTTATTACACGTATTCTTCTTTCTTACATACCATCATTCTCTTACAAACCACCATTCTCCTTTCTCACCAAATTTCTTCCTAAACATGAATATGAATTTCAATGCCGAAGGCCCATCTTACATACCACCCTTCTCTTCCAATGATGATCCGTCCTCAACCGACTCGGAGGAGTTGGAAGCAGAAGAAGAGGGAATAATCTGTGCAATTCATAACAATAATATGATGATTACTGAGTTGCTCAATCAACAAAACAAGGAATGAAGGCACCATGGATCAGTACCTGATCGTGTTGTAATCAATCGTGATTGAGAAACAGCTGATCAAAATCTGTTTAATGATTATTTTGGTGAGAATCCACGTTACAATGATGTAATGTTTCGTCGTCGAATTCGAATGTCACGAAGTTTATTCCTTCGAATTGTTGATGCTGTGAAACAACATGACAACTACTTTCGACAACGATATGATGGCCTTGGTAGAATGGGGTTGTCAACCTTACAGAATGTCACAGCTGTATTTCGTATGTTGGCCTACGGTGTACCAGGAGACGCCATAGATAAGTATATAAAAATAGGTGACTCTACGACCATCGAGAGTATGAAGAGATTCTGTCATGCGTAATTGAGATATTTGCTAATCGTTATCTCAGGTCACCGACAGCTTCAGATATTGCTCGGCTGTTGTACATTGGTGAACAACGTGGTTTCCTAGGAATGTTGGGTAGTCTCGATTGTATGCATTGGAAGTGGAAAAAATGCCTGACGGCTTGGGCCGGACAATACGCTGGTTGCAGTGGCAATCCCTCCATAATTCTTGAAGTTGTTGCAGATTACGAACTTTGGATATGGCACGCATATTTCGGCTTATCAGGTAACAACAATGACATCAATGTGTTGGAGTGATCACATCTTTTTTCTAATCTCGCTCAAGGTATTGCTCCTGAAGCTCATTATGTCATTGGTAGTAGAGAGTATAATATGGGTTATTATTTAGCCGATAGCATTTACCCAAAATGGTCCACTATCGTGCATACTATTCACGAGCCACGTGGTCTGAAAAAAAAATATTTTGCGATGAAACAAGAATCATGTAGAAAAGATGTGGAATGTGCCTTCGGAGTACTCCAATCAAGGTTTGCAATAGTTGCAGGCCCAGCACGTTTTTGGCAAAAAAAATGTGTTACATAATATAATGACTGCATGCATCATTATGCATAACATGATCGTAGAGGACGAACGTGATTTAGATGCACCAATTTAAGATGCAAATGAAGCACCTACTCCACAGGTTGAAATGGTTGTTGATGAAAATACTCAATTTCAATAATTTCTGGCTCGACATAGACAGATCAAGGATAAACAAGCTCATATCGTGCTTCGAAATGCATTGATCGATCATTTATGGGAAAGATATACTAATTCGGAAGCCTAGGGACAAATGTCATGTAATTTTAATTTTTTTTTTTAATATTGAATGTCAATTTGTTTCTATTTTTTTTTTTTTTTTGGTTTTTGTGTGTGGAATTAATAAAATCATGTAGTTTTTTTTTTCTCAATATTAAGTTGTTTTGATAATCGCACTAAATTTATATTGTTTTGGTTATTTGATATAATTTACTATTTTTAAAGATTATTATAACAAATAAAAAAAATCAACGGATTAATATGTTAAAAAGATTGTATTGAGGCATAATTTGTAAAATACAAAGATTATAGGGAATAAATATAAAATAATATTTAAATGATTATAAAAAAGAATATAAATAGAATATTCTTTTTAGAGTATGATATAGAGTAAATGGGTTGGAGACGAAATAGTTATTTAAAGTGACAGATACTCTATTTTAGAGTTTCTGTACTCTAAAATAGAATATTTGGGTTGGAGATGACCTAACATACGTCCATGCAATTTTGTAACAAAACACTTTTAACTTAAAAAATGTGTGTGAACAGAACTACCTTAGGTGGTGTAGATCATAGTAACACTTGCAGACCTGTTGTTAACTAAGAAAGTTTTTTTCTTTTTTCTTTTTTAAAGGAATAATAGGGTCTTCTTGTACCCACGGACTAGCATCATCACATAGTCATTTGGGACCAATGATGAGATTGTGTGTATCCTGTCCCTAGGTAGCTAACAGTCCTTTTTCTTCAAGAGCTAGCAGGCAACACAGGTGCGGACCTATGAGGCTGTGAGCTTATAGAAGTGGAGGCATTAGATAAGACATTCTTATCATCACGTCATCATACGAGATGTGGTTGACTGAGAAAGAGGCACTTAAATTCGCGTTGGGGGTCTGAATTGCAAGAACAAAGCAATAATTAGACAATCAAAAGTATAAGAACAAAATGTGAAATGTGGTCTTATATTTGTTTTATATCAGTACATCAAGATGATCATGGACAACAACATTGTTAGCCCGACTGGTGAACTACACACGAGCAAACCGAGAGTGTCATTGTATTCATGTTTTGTCAAAGAGATTCCGCATAATATTAGCAAAAAGAATCAAATCAAGAAAACAACGTAATACAAAATATCAAAGTAACTCTACACCATTTTCAAATATAGTTAATGATGTTGAAGAGGCTTTTGAACACCAGAAATGAAAGACAGATAAAAATCTTGATAATTATACACTCGCACAGAAAACATGCCCAAAAAAAAAAAAAAAAAAACTAGTTGTTGATTAAGAGAAAAGTACTTGTAAGCTTCATGTTTGAAAGGAAAATGATTTCAAGATATATAGATGAATCTGATTTTAGTTTGGGTAACACTGCAACTAAGCCCTTTTTATATACCATATCGATAGAACTCATTTTTAAACCGTTAAGATGTAATCAAACGGCTGACATATTACATGTGTATAATAATTATCATATATTTTATCTCATATTAATATAGAATAATAAATAAAAATAAAAATAAAAACAAAATTTTAAAAAAAGACCAACCCTTTCCCTTCCCCAATGCAGGCAACGGACCCCCTCTCCCTCCCGATCAGATCCCCGTGCTCGAGCCCAAGCGCCTCCAACCCGATGTCGACAGATCCCCCCTCCCTCGATGCCGACTAGCCCAATCCTTCCCTCCTTCCCGACCTCGGTGATGGAAACAAATAATAATAAACCTTCCACCAGTGAAGGCGGATTTTAAAATTTTTTTATTTTTAAATTTCTTAGTCAAATACTACTGTAAGGTAAAGTGTTGATAATTCTCATACACAAATAACATTTTGGTCGTTGATTACATCTGAACGGTTTTAAAAATGAGCTATATTTATAGGGTATATTAAAAGGATTTTACCACAGTTTTATCCTTTTAGAAAGAGTTGTTTATTTTTAATTTATTTTTGGGTTGATTTGCGGTTGCAGTTGGAGTTTGATTTTTTTTATTTATATATTTCCGTTTCCTTTTTTTTTTTTTTGTTCCTTTATCTTTAATAAATTTGAGTGGATGTTTAATTTGTTCATCTTTGTTTACATATATAACACAAAAAAGAATAAAGAATTGTTGGTGCATTATTTTCTTTTAAATCTTATCTTGTTTGGCCCTTTTTTTTTTTTTTTTTTTTTTGTGGCTAAATGGAGAGGTTTAGTCATTTAAATCTAGATACGGTTGATATCAACTTGTTTGGAATCAGTGGAGGGACTTTCTCTTCTTTTTGGCTAAGTGTATAGCCCTTCGTGAAGGTTTGATGATGGCGAAGGAATTGGAGAGTGTTACTCTTGTAGTGGAAACTAATGTCATCAATGTTGTTTCGGTTGTTTCGGATAACACGGAATTTTCTTTAGAAAGTCCGATTTTGGAGGATGTTAAACAATTGCTTGCCCAGTTGTGGAAGTGATTATCATGTAGCTCATCTTTTAGCTAGATTTGGGTTCAATTCCAATTGTACCAATGTGTGGATTTGTGAGACTCCTATTATAGTCTCTAATGCTGTTTCCTTTGATGTTATTGCTTAATAAAATAGCTCTTATTCAAAAAAAAAAAAAAAAAAAAAATTGGTGTTGTTATTACTAATAATTAGGTTTTGTTGATATTTAAATTTAACTCTAATTAAATTGTACTTTTTCATCTAATTTTTTTTTTTTGTCTTTACTGAAAAGTTAACAAAATTTATAATTAGTTTTTAAAAAATTAATAACTCAAATTTAAAATTTTCATCTCCAACCGACAAATCAAATACAAGTTTAATTTTTTTAAATGTAAATTGTCGTTATTTAGATATTGGGTGTTAGGATATAATTGTAATTTGAGAATGGTTAGTCGACAAAAGCTTAATCGTATTTTTGCAGCATTCCAAGCATGATTGCGGCCAAGAATTTCTATTGTTTTTGTTTTTGCCCAGTTGTCTTGTTCTGAAATCCGGAAACCGTGTCATGGAATCTACTAATGTAGATGAGATAAAAAGAAAGATGTCAGAGAAAATACGTGGAACTTAGTTATCACGTGATTCCTCCCACCTGATTCTAGTCACGTGCAATACACAGCAGATTCCCATAATACATGCATATTTATTTAAAATTTTTAAATTAGAATTGGTTAACTTTTAAAAATTAGTTATCAATTTTGTTGACTTTTTAAAAAAGTATAAAAATTGAAATGAAAACTACAATTTGATTGGAGTTAAACCTAATATCAAACAAAGCCATATATATCACCTTTTTCTTAAGGGCAAATATACCACCTTATTTTCAACTATTTATTTGAAAAACTCTGGAAACAAACCATTGAATAAATATATTAATGTTTATTTTGTGATCTCTTATTACTTGCTTTATTTTTTTTTAAAAGATAAATATTTCGAACACCAACTTTAATCCTAATTTTGAGTATCAACATATGTGGTATATGAGTTGTTATTTTTTTATTGGAAAGTATTTAAAGTATTGTCACATAAATTGTTTATATTTATCAATGAAAATATAACATATGAATTGATACTCAAAAAATTAAGATTGAAGTTGAAATTCTCATATTACTCTTTTTTTTTCTTTTTAAAAATCTGAGGGATATTTTGACATTTTAATAAAGCTGTTGATGAATATTTCGCAAAAAAATCAGAGTATACCTTTTGTGTTTTCCCTTTTATTAGAGCAACTTTGATATTGTGCCATATTTATTTTATGTTTTGATAAATGTGCCATAATGATATTAGTATGACAATGTCTAGTTTGGACATTTGGGTAGGAAAACTAACTACTCTAATCACCTCTACAAAAGCCCCTGTAACAACGACATCTTAGTGATGATAAATGTCTCGTAATAACGAAGACAAGTCATTAAATTATATCGTATCATTCAGTGATATGTTGTCGCTAATAGTTTACAATAACGATATGTCGTTGCTATTTTTCTCGTGTGGGAAAATTTATTAGAGGTTATTAGTTACCCGGGAAAAATGCGTACCAGACATATTAATATTCTCCTGAGATTTCTTTTTCTTTTTCTTTTTTCCTTTTCTAAATGCCGTTTTATGAGAGTTAATTTTTCTATTTTGAAGGCCCCTATTTAATATCCCTTGAATTTTTTCTTTTTTCCCCCTTAAACACCTTTTTTCTCTTAATGTTTTAAATTGCAGATTTGCAGTTGAGTTTTTTTGGGAACTACAACAGGCACAATGTTACATTTAAAAAAAATAAAAAAGAAAAGAGAAAACTGAAAGATCACAATTAAAACAAAAAAAATGAACTTCATCTATCCATTCTGTCATAAAGAAAAAACGATATATACTAAAAAAAAAAAGCCTACAACGATCTCTTTCTTCTTCTTTAGCTTCTATGCATATATTCCCGCATATATTCTATATATAGTGGATTGTTTTGTTATTTTAAAATGATATAACAGATTTTGTTTTCATTTTATATTTTTTTATTTGAAGAGGCTCCTTTTTGAAACTTTGCTTAAGGCCCCGGAATTCATTGAGTTGGCCTTGCTCTATCGGACCTACTTGTTGCCATTTCATCCCATACACCCCAAATCAACCCGTTACTTCTTATTAACGATGAAAAAAAAAAAAAAAAAAAAAAATCATCCCAACCCGTAAAAAAATCTGAAAAAATCCCCAAAATCCACCCATTTTCGTCCCCACCGTTTGTAATTGCCGCCATCGGTCGTAGTGCTTGTTGGCCGCCGCCGGACACCTGCTGCCTTAACTTGTATTTCCAACCCCTGCTTAGAGGGTATTGAATTGTGTAAGTGATTTTTATTTATTATTTATTTTTGATAATGATAATGATTATTGGTTTTTAGGAGAAAAATGTTGGTGATCGATGATGATGATGTTAATTCAATGTTGTGATTAGTTATTAATTTGTTTGGGTTTTTTGGTTTAGTGAATTTGGTGTTATGTGTTTATGTTTTAGGATTTTAAAAAAACATTTGTTTAAAAGAAATTTTTGAAATTGTTGTTATGGTGAATTTGGATAATTACGTGTCTTAGGATAATGGTGAATTTGGTATTATAATACTTTGTTAACAATAAGCTATCACCTTGGAGTCCAAGGCATATTCTTAAAGGCCAGGAGTCCGATGGTCAATCAAGAGGCGACGTCGGACTCCGATATTAAGGAAGAAATACGAACGGTGCAAAACTTAGCAAGAGAGATGGAGACGAAGAGAAAGAGTGATTACAAAGAGTGAGTTAATATTGATAAAGCGCAAGATATCAATTCAAAAAACAAAGTAAACAGGAAAAAAAAAGTACCAACATTTATTGGCTAATTTGCTTCCACTAATTAAGTTAGCCTCTTATATATCGTTGCCTCTGCAAAGCTTTTATCATCTTTTTCAAGGCTCCAAATTTGTTGCTAAAGGCGCAGGTAATTAATGCGTGGGGTTTTGGCTAGCCTTTTACGTGCTGAATTCATGAACGTTCTTGGCCTTTATCGTAAGACTCAACTAGACATCATATGTACCCAAAAAAAAAAACTAGACGTCATACTTTCTGTTTTCACTTTTCAGACAAAAGAAAAGGCCATGACATTATTGTTTTGTTTTTATTTTTGTTTTTTAATTTACAGGAGAAATGTTACGATATGACTCTTTTCATATACCCTATCGGTAGCGCTCTATTTAAGACCATTGAAATTTAATCAAATAGATAGGAAATCAAAGGTGTACAATAACTAAAAAAATACTGATTTATGGGATTGCTGGAAAAAAATATATTGAAGTCCCTATGATTGTTCTTCTTCGTTGGTCGTGGGAGGGAGGCCCGGTGGAAAGTCGTCGGAGGGGGCCCGGTGGGTTGCCGAATGCGCTGAGGGGAGTGGATTTTGGTTTCTCAAGTCGAGGTCCGCTTTGGGGGGGGGGGGGGGGGGGGGGGGGGGAGTGGGGGGGTTTCGCATGTTGGGTTGGAGCTTGGGAGTGATTCGCAATCGACGGACTTGTTGGGGGGGGGGGGGGGGGAGCACGGGTCATTGGGGGTGCTAAAGGGGGTTTGGTTTTTTTTTTTTTTTTTTTTTTTTTTTTTTTTTCTTTTGTCGTTGCTTTGAATTTTTTTTAAAATTTTCAGATTAGAATTTTATGTGCTAAGATGCATGATAAGTATTATGCATAAATAATATTTTAAACATTGAAACATATCAAACGGTCTGTAAAATAAACTCTATCGATATGATATATAAAAAAAACTTTAACTTGGCCTTTCTTAAATTTTCTTTAAAATCAGCAGTGGTTGCAAACCTGTAGAGAAAAGTACCACTCACTTCCTCTTTTTCCTCTCTCTCTCTCTCTCTCTCTCTCTCTAATAAATTAAAACACATTATATATAGTTTTGTTTTTTCCCCTATCGGCGTGGTTTATTTTGAGTTGCTCGATTGTATTTATTGTCTATTTTGACTTTTTTGACATTTACTTTCATATCATTATTTTTCTTCTTTTATTATTAATAAAATTCGAGAAGGAAATGCAGTTGCAGAAAGCTTGTCTCACACGGTATTCATATAAGCAATATGTAATGGTGGTTCCATCTTCCAAATTTCTGCGCCAAGTTCCAATATCTCATTCTCAAACTTTTGCTTTCGTCTTTCCAGGTAAATGTGCATTTTTTTTTCCTTTTAGCCTTTCTCACTGAATTTTAGCTAAAAGATTTTTAATAAGGTATATTTAGAGATGCAATCAAAGTTAGAGTCTTAGCTCACTTCTGGGATCATCTCCTATTAGTTTGGGTTTCAATTTAATAAATATATTTTTTGTTAAGTTTGTTCCTTGCTTGCATGAGTGAATATTATTTTTGGCGCCTGCGTGCATGTTTTGTTTTATTTTGTATCTTATGTAAACATTTCTTTCTTTTAATTTATTTTTTAATAAAATTTTAATGGAATGAAAAAGTGATGAGTGTGCTAGAGGGGTGCCAATCTAGTTGGATGTCTTGGTGTATCTACCGATTCTTGTCGCCATCATTCATTAAAAAAATAAAAAATAAAAAGTGTGCAAAGAATGAGTTGTTTTGAAATAAGTGTCAACTTAGTTGAGATATTTTGATTGTCTCTAATGTTTCATATTAATTATTAGCTCGTCATTCATTAAAAAATAATAATAAAAGCACATTTCGACTAGATTTGTGACCCTATCTCAAACACATCTTTAACCACATTAAAAGAAAAGAAAATTATACTAATAAAAGTTCAGAACGGAAGGGAAAAAAAACAAAAACAAAAACAAAAAACAAAAACAAAAACAAAAAGAACAAAATAAAAGATATCTTATACAAGGAAACAAACAAAAGGCCGGAAATTGTTCCAAGTGGATGCATAACTTAGACCATGAAAAGCAACCACCCCAAAAGTCGTTCTTGTGCAATTCATTCACAATAATTTACTCTGTATTGTCTCTCTCTCTCTCTCTCTCTCTATTTTTTTTTTTTTTTTTTTTTTTTCATATCACACAAAATTCACCTCTAATGTGTTTATCGACATTATTTGCGTGGAAATAATATTTCACTATGCATAAATGAAACATTGCGCTTGATGTTAAGAACGACAACTTTATCTACTTTCTGTAGTGCTTTATTTCTTTAGTCAAACTTAAATGTATTTTTCTTTTTATTTTTTATTATTTATTTCATGCGGGATTGATAAATGATGAGAGTTTTAAAAGAATATTGATGCAGTCGGTATGTTTTGTGTACTTATTTATTCCTGTTTTCATCATTTATATATTTATATTAATAAAAAAAAAACAACAACTTTTTTCACGAATACCTTTATAAAAAAATTATATAGTATATGAGTTGTCATTTTTTTCTTCATAATAATTAAAATATTGTCACATAAATTAATTTTATCTACTAATGAAAATAAGACACACGAATTGACACTCAAAAAGTTGATATTAGAGTTGATATTACTATCACTACTCATCAATATATACGTATGCTAATTAATTATTACTAGTTTTTTTGAAACTTATAAACTAAGAAGCTATGAATTTTATGAACATGACCACTCGAATACTATGTTAAAAGATAGTGATATTTGAAAGCATAAGCTTATTAAAAATTCTCTCCAAAGATAGAAGAAAAAGATCTCAATTAAGTAAACTAAAAGTTGCTAGCTAATTGCTTTACGGAAACCGTGTAACTTGGCCAAATCAAATACCATTATTGCCAATATGCTTTTCTTTTCTTTTCTCTCCCTCGCTCTCTCTCTCTCTTTTTTTTTTTTTTTTTTTTTTTTTTTTTTTTTTTTTTTTTGTGAAAGGGCAATATGCGTTTCTATTAATTCAAACGTGCAAAGCTAATTAACTAGAGTGTATTATCACCATATGTATGGAGTACTAAGCAGGAGAGACTGTCCTGGCTTTTTATTAAGTGGACAACGAATTTCCAAACATGATATGTGTAGTGTTTTTTACCAACCTATACTGAGTGGATGCAAATTGTAAAGCCACTAGCTATAGCTCGTTGCTGAGACGTATTGGCTTGGACATACTTTACAAAAGCGGGACACAAGCTAGTGCTTACTGCTTATTAGGATGTCCCTAAATAATGTCCAAGTCTATTGTCCACAAATATTAACTTTTATTAGTTAGATGCATAAGATATATTGCTACTCTAACTTGCAATAATTTACAAATGAATAATGTAAAAGGTATATTGCTCTTCTTATCCTTAATCTTTTTTATGAATTACGATTTGATCTCCAATCTCTTTTTTTTTTTTTTTGAATAAAAGATGATTAAACTCTTTAAAAGTGTGTATTTGATCAGTTTTATTAATAAAGATTAAAAATTAAATGGAATAGATCACATGTATGACACTTATAAGTTGAATTATATAAATTATCCTTTAATAGTAAATTTGAATGATCAATGTGACATTTTTTGTTAAATTTTTAACTTAAATAAACAAAAAAGACCATTCTATATCCGTTTAAAAGAGGTTAGCTAGGAATCCTTTAGCCACAAAAAAAAAAAAAAAAAAAAAAAAAAAAAAAAGTTGGAGATCAAATCGTAACTTTATAAATAGGTTAGAGACCAAACGAGTAATTTATCTTAAACGAGCAATTCACTACCAAATATAAAATTTGAACTAAAAGGAAGAATAACGAAAGCAAATTTGGGAGGATACTTAATTATGTCTTGAAAAACTTTATTTCGTAAAACTTATCTAATTGGACATTTTGTTTTGTTGATTAAGTAGCAAAATATTGCATATGGCGTTGTGTGATCATGATGTGTGTCACAACTAATTAATTTGTCAATAAAGTTTAGATAATGGAGTTTTTACTATTTGTAAGCATAATTGGGAACATTTTTATTCATCGTTTTGTTTTTTCTAATAATTTACAGGTAGAAACATGTACATACAGTCTTTAAGAGGTTCTGAAAGTAAAATGTAAGTTTGGACTAAAAATCATGATTCTATAATGGAGTGTATTTGAATCGTGGTAATGTGCTATAAGCCCATTGAAAATGCTGTCATGTTTAGCCATGCCGGGTGTGATTGTCAACATTGAAAAGTGGCCTTATATTGTACCTAAATTTAAAAGAGTCGTTATGTCTTCTTATTTGTCTCGTCCCATGATAACTACATGGTCTCCATGTCATCATTGTATAATGGTCACATCATCGTCACGTAAATCTTTTTTGTCTATTCTACACGCGCGGAACGTGTGTCATACAACTAGTTATTTACAAAAGACTTGTTATATATATATATATATATATATTTTTTTTTTTTTTCATTCAGTTTATTGTTTTTTTTTCCTTAATTAAATGAAGGGCGGAGATTAATGTCCAAGCAAGTATCATCATTGTGATAATGTCCACCCTTAATTTTGTAAGGTGTCAGACATATACAAGGCCTAGGGGAGAAGCCCCCACTCAACTAATGTTTGCTTAAAAAAAAATTTGTACGTATAAAATTATAAATATGTATATTACTATTAAAATTACATATAAAAAACTTGGTTTGGAGTATATAAGAAGATTTGAAAATTTGCTATCCGTCAAATATTTCAAAACATAGAAAATTGAATAAGGTGCTTGGTTTAATCCTCAACATCTTTCAAAGCTGTTAAGGGCTTGTCAATGGTTGCTTTTGTGCTTCTCTTGCCATCTACGACTAGTTGTGTACTCATGAGTTTGAGGTTTGAGCATATGATACGTGCGATGTGTTGGCTTTTCTAACCTTTTGGTTTTTGCTGAAAACCGTCATGTAATGTTTATTTTTCACGTGATAACTATAGTTAAAACTCCATGTTTTGCCGTCATTTCGTACCTACCACGACGGTTAATTAACCGTCGTGGAATCCATAAATATTCCACGATGGTTACATGTAACACCCCACTTATGTAGGGCAGTTACCATGTTTCTTTACTTAAATACTTATCTTACTTATCCTTGTAAAAGTGCTGGAATTTTTTTTTTATACTTAAATTCAAAACCTTATACTTAAGTACATACGTACAAATATATACCATAGTTCAAACCTTTGCAACATATCTTGTAACTAATACTAATTAATAGATATTTATATCCTCAAACCAACATCATATAATACAATAACTTTTCAAACGCGTGGCAGTGTCCAACCCGAATTTTACAGTCCGCAGTACCATCCCTACAGTCTTGTATCATACATTGCTGACAGACTGCTTACCTACAGTATAAACGTATGTCATGAGCTTTTGCTCAGCAAGTACAACTTATCATCCGCAAAACAATTTTGATAAAGAAATGCATGAACCATTTATGCTTTCTTATCACATCAGTTATGCTTCATTATGTTAGCATCTTTTTGGGCTCTTTACATAACATGAGTGTACGTACCGTGGCGCGCAGCCATGGAGTGGTTGGGGCGGCCAGTCTAATCCAACTTAAACCATGGATCAAACCCGCCCTCGTGACAGGTCGGTATGACACGAGGCAACTTGCTTGCCATCATACTTGAAAACTTTTCTTTAACTTGTTCTTAAAATATAGTTTTCTTCTTGGAAACAATTCTTTGAAAACAGTTTCTTACTTGAAACTGAGTTTTCATTCTTACCAAATAATTTATTATTGGTGAGTATGCTTTATGATGCTACATCATATGCACATCAACATGTATGCATGAGCTTGAAAACATACAAGCAGTAAAAACATTTTCCGTCTATGCTGTAGGCGGAGTTGTAACTTACCTTGTATGCTATGTCCTATGCTGTGTTGCTCCAAGTCAGGTTGCAACAACAGGCTACATTCTGTTATTACAAAGGACATAGGGTAAGGGTTCTATAACCATAATCATAAAATGTTGGTAACCTAACCAACATCCATACATAACCTAAGTTATATGTCCCCTACATATCTCTTGATAACTTACTTGGTTACTACAAGTAACCTTAGGGTTTATGGACTGTCATACTTAGGTCATAACTTGTTAGGTTACTTAGAGTAATCCTGGGTACTAAGCCCAAGCATACATGAATAGTATTAGGTTACTATTCCTAACCTTGGGCCTAAGCCCTATTACTTTCAATCCATATCCCATTAGGTTACTATAGGTAACCTTGGGTTCTGGGCCCAATCCAATAACTTAGGTATCCTTCCTGATTATCGTCGGTTATCATTTTGTTACCAAATTATTAAGACAACTTGTGGTCCCTTACTCTTATTTTTTCTTTATCTTGGAAAAACTTAATATTACTTGTCCATTTCTCTTTACAAAAATCCTTGTTCAACTTTATCCTTTTTACCAAAAATTGTAACTTCTTTGAGTAGGGCTTGTAAAATTTAATAAGTGTTGGAAACTGCCTTTGGAACAGTTTTCCCACAGCCAATTGTCAGTGTATGTGCAGGAATGTCTTTTTCCTGCGGTGTTTTAGAAAATCCTGTGCAGGAATTTCCTGTTTCCTGTACAGTTTTGGAATCCAATTTTATTTAAAAATCTGTGTTGAATTTGAAAAAAATTTCTCCACAAAAGTTTTAGATCTTGAAAACCCTACAACTTTTGTGTTTTTCTCATAGCCCAGTTAGGTCTTTAACCTACTCATTTTCCTTGTTGAACCTGCCTAGTCGTGCATAGGGGTCTGGGCAATTCAGGCTCGGTTTTTGATAAAAACAAAGGCCTTTGGAGCCTTATTTTTGAAATTGTTAGAATTGCCCCCTAGAAATTTCCCTTATCTACAACTTTCATGTTTTCAGTTTTTCCAAATTCGGCCTCTATAGGCCTCAAACCGTCTTTCCAAAAAACTGTCCAGTTTTACCCGAAAACTGGTAGTTTTGCATGTAGTCTATTTTACGTGAAATTTACGCGCACACTACCTCAAACGGTCGTAACCGTGAGCCTACGACAATCATGCGGTGCTTTCTAACGTAAAATCTCATCATCATAAACCCATGCATTCACATGCAAACCCTTGGGTATTCTTGCACCAAGCTATATTTTGCAAATTGGGTTTGCATATTCATACATCAATTAAGCTAATATCCTAACTTATTCAACAACATGCACAACCCACAACTTCTTAGGCACATTGGGGACATATAACTAACATCATAAATCATGCATGCAAAACCCTAAAATCATGCACTCATAAACCACAAATTCATGCATATAACATAAATCAAAACCACCCAACACCTAATCAAGCACAAATCTAACTAGGACATAAAATAAATTGAGCTTATGCTCTTACAATCCAACATTAGAAATACACATAAATCTCCAATCAAAGCTCAATTTGAAAAGCTTAGGGAATTAAATGAAATTACCTTAATCCACCCAAAGGTTGGGACTAGGTTTGGATTTAAATTTTTTTTCCTCTTGCTTCCCACAAGAAACCAGTTCCCCCTAGCTTTGGTTCTCCAAAAATTTCGGCCACCCCTTGCTTCCAAATCCGGCCACCACCTAAATTTCTCTCTCTTTTTTTTTTTTTTTTTTTTTTCACTAGGGTTCGGATTTTAAAGGGAGAGAGTGAGGAGAGATTTTAGCATGGTTTGGTATGTTTTTCTCATTTTGTGAACAAAATGAGGCCCCCCCCTCCCCCCCCCCCCCCCCCCCCCCCCCCCAATCACCTATTTATAGGTGAAAAATAATTTCTTTTTGGAATTATTTTTATTCCTAGAATTGCATATCTAACCCCAAAAATTTCACATTTGCTAATATGCCCCTTGAGGTGGCCGGCCAACATGAGGCCATTTTGCATGTAATAAATGCATAATTATCTTATTAAATTTTTAATTCAAAAATCTCTTATTTATCATGAATGAGGTGTCACCCACTAAGGCCATGTTTGGCACTTTTCTTAATATGCAGTCCATTTTCTTCATAACTTAAATAGTGTTAATACTGTTTTTAACTAAAACAATATAATTGTACTGGACTACAGTCCAGAATTTATCTGCATTTAACTGGACTGCGTGTGAGTTTTTCTTAGGACTTAAAACCACTTAGCCCTTATTACTCCAAATATTGTGCTTGATTTTTCTAAGGTGGTCTCATAACTTATTCTTACATTTTTATCTGTGATGACGATTTTTCACAATATAATTTCCATATTGTTTATTATACTGCTGTACCATCTTGGTCAAACTTTGGTCAACCTAAAATCAACATTGATCAAACTTTGACCAACTGAAAATCATAAACTTATATCTTGCCCTTCTTTCTCAAAAGGCCTTATGCTTAGCTAAGCAAACTGTTATTGAGTCATATGAGACTATAAGAACTCAATTATAGTCTAATAAGATCAAATTAAACATTTCACATAAACTTTCATGTTCCTTAATAAGGAAATCATGAATCAGCAAAAGGGCGGCTATTACATTACAAATCTATCATGGTAGCTTTCCACTACGATTAAAAACTGACGTAAAATCCACAATTTCTTCTAGTACATATTGTTGGTCAAACAAAATTTACAATATTAAATATCTCCTCTCTCTCTTCCCCTAAGCCCCTTTGTCCCCATCTCTCTCATCGAACTCCTTGGTAACCACCATCGGAGGCCGTCAATCGCAGTGCATTGCCGTCTCCTCATCATCATTGCTGTCACGAAACTCAGGTCCACGCCATTCGTTGCTGGTCGTCATCATCTTTGATCTCTAGCTGTCTTCTCCTGCATCGACGACTCTAATAGCATCGTAGCAGCCACAATAGATCTAGGTTTTAGGGAAAATTTCCCTCTCTATTGTGCAAATCTTATATTTTACCCGGTAAATCATTGATTTACATATAACAGATACGACTCCTTAAATCCATAAATTAAAAACCTGTTTACTCATCTTGCATTTTGCTGCCGTCTCAACTTGTGATAGCAAGTCACTAGAGTTGGTCACTCGAACGTTTAAGATGCTCTCTAGACGGGCCCAAATAGTAGACACAAAACCAGAGTGCATAAAGAGGTAATCAACGACAGCCCCTTGAGCAGTGGCGGAGGGGGCGAGTGGGGCCTATAGCTCCTACTGAAATTTTTTCTTTTAAATTTATATCGCAAAAGTTTTATAATTTTCATAATTTATCCTCACTAAAAATAAAAAGTTATAGTATACTTCTTATTTTACTTCCACTAAAAATAAAAAATTCTTCCATAATCCATACTAAAATTATTGATAATTTTACTGCTCCCCCCGTTAAAATTAAAAATACACACATAAACCCATTAAGATTAAAAATTATCAAATAGCCCACACTAATATTTATTTTATCTTGAAAATAAATTTAGTGTACATCCCCACTGAAATATACTCCTGACTCCGCCCCTACCCTTTAGACATAAAATTTTATTCGTCGATCGGCAAGCGCCCATGAATTGCTTTCTAGATAGTGAGAGATCGTGCCTAGGTTGGATAGGAACCTCTCCAAGTTTCATCGCCCCATGTAGTGAAATTCCTTTTCGGTCTTAGGGAATCATAAAAACTATCCCAGACTCTCAGTTTGCCGTCCGAATATAGCATCCATCGCAATTCATCCGTAGCACCATCAACGATGGTCACAACGTTGATTTCATTGCAAATAATTACAAGTTAATGTAGAGCAAAGCTCTTGCAGAAGGAGCTTCAGAAAAGGAGATTAGTTTACTTTAAAAAAAAAAAAAAAAAAAGGAACACTCTTAGAACTTGGACACAAAATGAATTCTCGTAAAAAACTGAGAGATATTCCGAATACATGTAGCTATATGATAGATATATATATATATATATTTTCTCCATAAACCCTATTAACAGACACACACACACACATATTACGAAATGTCCATAGACCATCATCTTATGTCCCACATTTAATCAAGAAAAACTGTCATAATAAAATGTTATTGTTTTAAGAGAGTTAAAACATGTCTTCTTTTTTATTTTTCTATTTTCAAAAGAGTGGCAGTGTTTACATCAACATTATATAAAAATAATTGGAAATAGTATACAAGAATTAATAGATGATCAGTAACCTTACGATAAGAGAGCAAATAATTTATGAGAAGATATAGCAACTTAACGGAGATTGTGGGACATCGATAAAATAGCACATGGTTGAAGTACAATATTCTTTTTTATTTCTTCTTAGTTCTTTCAATAAATTGTTTTTTAATGAAAAGAAGAGGCAACATCAATCAGGGAAAAGCTTTCCTATTAAAATGTATAATTGCTCAGAAAAAGCCCTAATTTTACTCTAAAATAAGAGTTAGAAATTGTTAGGATTCTTACGAAAAATTAGTAGATATGGCCCGGCCATTTCTCACAAACACCACTTATTAGTTCAAAGTACACTGCTTCAAGATTAGAAAATGTTTTTTCAATAATGGTAAAGTAAAACTGCGTGTTAACCTACAGGACAAATAAATAATGAGAATGTTAAAAATATGCCGACCTAATTGGGATGTCTTGATACAAATACTGATTCATGCCATCATCATTTATTTAATTTTTTTATTTTCGAAAGGTGCATGTTAATTAGAATTTCATAGATACTAAAGACACCAAATTCTTGAAATCTGGTGTGGCATTTCCATTGGGACCAGCAGCCTCAGTTACAATCTCCTTCAGTTTAAGAGCTCTCTCTTTCATCTTGTTTCCATGATTTTGATCATCAGAAAAAACCATCTCCAACGCCTTGACCAATCCGCTCTTTGTCAAAACCCCACCTTCAACTTTCGCTTCAATCTTCCATACATTCTCTATCATCTTCGCATTCATGAAATTATCCGCAAACAAAAGCCTGCAGATCATCGGCACCCCATTCGCAACATTCTCAATCACCGAATTGTAGCCGCAAAGCGTGACGAAAACGCCGACGGAATTGTGCCCCAACACGTGGCCCTACAGCGCCTACGGCGTTATCTTCCCTTGCTTCGACATCTTCTCAGCAAATCCGTCGGGCAAATGGCTCCTGAACTCGTCTTTTAGAGACCAAAGGAAAGGAATTTTGGTCTCTTCCAGTGCCTCGGCCAGGGCAATGAGCTCATGAATCGGCGGTAACACCTGGGTTCCAAACGCGATATACGCCATCGAGCTAGGGTTTTGGCCGTCTGACCAAGTCAAACAGCCTGTCGGATCGGATTTGAGGGCGGTAAGGGCGGTGGCGGCAAGGAAACCGTTGGAAACCCTACATTGAGAACGTTTGAGAACTTTTCGGAACTTGGATTCGAAATCGTCGTGGAGGGCCGGTGGACTCAACTCTTTGAAAGAGTTTAGAACCACCGCAGCGCTCGTGGCAGGACTTTTCCGATCGGGCTCAAAGCACGTAGAACTGCGAAGCTTCTAAATCGCCAAAAATTATCTCATTTGGCCAGTGATTTCATGCCGGAGAGACCAGGAACAAAACCAAGCTCTTCATCTTGATGATTAGTAGTTGTAGAACTGCGATCGCAGCATTTGCGAATGAGGTCGGTGTAAACGAAAGCCAACAGAGCGCAAGGCAATCCGCGAAACAAGTACTCAACAATGCGTCTACAAGCAAGCAAGTGATCTTGGTCCCTGTCTTGGCAACAACAATGTCTATAGCCTTCTTAAAGTTCTCAGGCGAGGCCTCGAGAAAGAATTCCATGGCCTCGGCGGAGTTCACGGAGATGACATGACCGGCGGGGACGCCATCTTCAACGTGGTCATAGGCTGTGATGTTGTCAAGGTTGGCTTGAAATATTGGTGAGAGAAAGCGAGAGTTGTTGGAGTTTGAGGTGTTGAGGAAAGAAAATCTAACGGTTGGAGAGGCCAGGGCTAGTTTTCTAACCAGATTAAGCAAACTCAAGGGATGGCTTGTATATGGAAATGGAAAAACGGCGACATGGCAGGGAGATTCTGCTAAGCTCTTTGTTAATTTCATTTTGGCTTCTTTTCGTTTGTGCCAGTAGTAATGCAGTGAGTGGAGGAAAATGTTGGGTGTAGGTAATTATATATATATAGACGGTCATTTCCACCCAAAAAAAAAAAAAAAAAATGGATACATTGATGCAGCCATGAAAGAGACAAGATATATATATGTATAAATAATATATATATATATATATATATATGAATCTTATGTTGCAACCCGGACCGGATAAGTCCAGCAGTTCTGATTATTTAAAATCTTGTAAAACTAGTTGATTTATATATAAATTTATTTTAAATATTCAGAATTATTATAATATCTATCAATAAAAATAATTACATTAGAATCAATTATTAGTTTGTATAATATTGTACGAAAAAAGTTACGATTTCCGTTTTATAAACGTGCCGTATATGAAACTATAAGTATGTAAAATAATATTCACAATCGTTGTTGAGGCAATAACCAGACACCGGAGAGTTAAAAAATTTCTTCTAGTTGTAGCTTAAATTAATTAAGACAAATTATGAATCAATACTATAACAAAAAGCGGTTTAACGACAAAAGATTTAAGACATTAAATTTTTTTTTTTTTTTCCTTTTGAATGAACATATAACAGACGGCTAGCATCCAAATAAGATTAAGCATCAAATAAAATTGGCGCCAAAATTCTTAATTCATCTCACATCAAGTTCATAACTCAATTTAATAAAAGAAAAGAAAAAATTACAAATGTTCAAAGCAACGGAAAAACTAAAATAATACAATCTCGTCATGAAAGCCGTCCAAACAAATAATACCACATAATTAACCGAAACTTATAATGTCAGAAAGTAAAGGAAAAACTAGATTTTGTAAATCAGTTCCCATAATAGAACTTAATAAAAATCTTTCCAGTAAAGTATAAGATTTTCTATCGTTAAAAGATCTTTAAGATGACATTGGAATGTCAAATGTTGTAATAAGTGGAATTTTATGACCGTGATGAAGAAATGTTGTAAACTTTATTTATTGATAAAAATAATAATATCCATAAACTTTGGACTATATAGACATATATATGTTATTGTAGCTTTTCTAAGGTAATATTTATTTAACATGAAAAGGATCATATATAATTGAGTTAATGGTTTATCACATTAAAGTGATTGTTGAATATACCCATTTAGTTATATTATTAGTTCAAAATAGAAATCATAATCAAATAATAATATCATATATGACTCCATAAAAAAAAGTACGGAATTCGAATCATTTCACCTTCAAATTAAAAAAAAAAAAAGAAAAGAAAAGAAGAAGAAGTGAAAAATCAATAGCTAATTGGATGTAGTTCCTGTGTGGATTGTTTCTGAATTATGTCTTTTGATATATCAAAACAAAACTTCGAATAATCATGTGGTTATCATACTGATGTATAGAGGCATAGTTTATAAATGACAGAGTATTAATCATCATAAATATGGAATCTATAACTATTTTACAAAGAGTTAATGAACTTTTCATAAAGTACTGATCGGGCCTTGTATAAAATAATAGAAAGGTAAAATTAAAATTGATTTTAAGCCAATGATATCCCAAGCGGAGGCGCCATCCCCATTGACTTTAGATATTTTAATTTTTTATGTCTCAAATTTCAAAAAAAAAAAAAAAAAAAAGTGACATGCGCTTCATTGAAATAGAAGGCTGGTCACCACCGCTGTTGGCCACCCTCCAAACATACTTCAGATCGACACTCCAACAAACTTCTCAACCCTAGCTAGCAAGTTACCTGTAGTCACCAACCAGGTTTTTACGGTTAAAGCGTACAAGTGATGGTAGATTCGCAGGTGCTGCTTGCCGGGGGTGGGTGGCGGACGTTGATCAGTTGTTAGTGAGAATCCAAGTGAGGTTGGTGTGACTTGGCGGTTGGGGAACGATTAGGGTTAGTTATTTTTTTTTAAGAGCTCTTAAAATCACTTCTACTTGGAATTATTAGTAGAAATTGACCTAATACGAAGATTCTTAGTAAAAGGAAAGTTAGCATTTGTAATAGCATTTTTGAGGCTCTGAGAGCTGGAAGGGCAGAGAAAATCATGTTTTAGAAGTAGTTGGCGTGTAATCTGTTATACAACAAAAATTTTATATTATATATATATATATATATATATATTTTTTAAAACCTAATCCTCATAAATTTAAATTTTATTACAGATTATCGGATCACCAACACGGTATTGTACTTCACACAATACAAATCGATCGTGTGTGTGTACGGAGTCGAGATGTATAAAGTTCAGCTTGTAAGAAATTAGAAACATAAAGATACGATAGTAGAATGTTTACTCTTATGTTATGAAACATATCCTTGTTAATGGAAAATAATAAGCACTTGACGGTGATAAGAGTTCCTTGCACTTTAAGTCTTTGGAGTCTCTATTTTAATGAATACGTGCTTAGTACCGTACTGCCTTACAAAATTAATATATATATATATATATATATTTCTTTTTTATGTAAAAACACGTTCCATTGCCACCGTCAGGTACGTACTTCACCACCTCTTCCAATAAGGAAGTGGTTCGCACCATTGCCACCTAGGCAAAGCCTACATGGCGAAGATCTCCTCTATCTCCTCTACAAAATATATGTTTTTCCTTTTTATATCCAACTCTTGGATAATTTTTTCCTATTTGAATTTAAATATCTATATAAAATTAATTTTTGAATAAAAATATTTAAATTCAAAGTAACAGTTTTTTATCTGATAAAATTGCACTGACAATGGTGTGGGTGACCACACCGGATTATCCAATTAAGATTTATATTTAAATAATCACATTATTTAATTTGTAGAAGTAATTCCAAAATAATTGATACATGTAAAGTGAATATGTATTAATTTAAAGTTCATCACTTCCAAACTAATTAATCCAGTTAAACACATAAAGGACCAAGACGATATGGGGAACTTTGAACTTATAATATCTCCAATAAATTTTATCTATCAATTTTATTAATTTCAATATTACTCCACTAAAAATTTAGAATTACATTCTTGAAAATTATAAATGTATTTATTCAAAGAATTTGAATCGTTTATTGATATAATCATTATACATATATCAATAATCAATAAACTGCTTACACTTAGCACAAGGTTCCAATTATCAGTTAACCTCTCTTATTGTTTTTTTTTCCCCTTAAGTGTCATTGATTCTCTAATAGGTAATATTTATGATCTTAGTGTTCTTATTATTCAAGTTTCGAATCAATACTTATATGAACTATACATCTACTTTATGAAGAAGGAATAGATTAATTCTATCTTGTATATTAACTTTTCAGACACTTAATTTAATACATCGAAAATGAGATTCAAACTTTTTGTGAATCTGTATCCAATATATATCAAAAGAGTTAAAGCCACATATAGAAGTCTGCTAATAACTCAGAATTAATATCGTTTCATATATGATCATCGTTGATTAAATTTCAATAGAGATTATCATATATTCAAATTTATTGTTTTCCCGTCCTATATGAACACATCTTATGAAGCACTTTCATCCCGATGACAATTCAACAACAATCCAGATCATAAGATTTTCCCACCCATAATGGAGACAAACCAAATTTGTAATATTTATTCAAAGATCGCAATTTCAATTATTTTATATGGAAAGTTTTAAATTATTATCCTCTTATTTATAATACTTATATACAATATATAAAATCACATAAATAATCACGAAATTTTTACGATATTTATTTAGTATCAAACATACATGCACATAGTAGTATAATGAAATAAAATACTTAATTATTTAAATCGCAATTAAATTCTTAGCATCATCCTCCACATGAGGGTTGTAACCTCGGACTAACTAGGTTAGGTTATCCTCCAAAGTTATGATGGAGAATGTCTCATCACCCTTTGGAACTAGTTCCTGGGGTCGAGTACAGTGCTCCGGCTAGAAATAGTCTGAGTACCGGTTTCGGCTCTCATACTAGGGGATAACTTGTACTGAGAGGAGTTATTGAATATGCTTTGTCCACACCAATTTTAATACTACAGGTCGAGCCAGGCCAATCGATAAATTCATAGGAAAATTTAGTGTTTTTATATACTAATTAAAAATTCCTATGCGGGTTGAGTCGGCTGGCCTGTGGGCCAAGAACCCTTGCTCAGACATTAGGGTTGAAAGAGGATGGAAAAATAAGGGAGAAAAAAAAAAAGAAAATAACAATTTTCAGAAAATAATTGAAGTAAATAACATATTTAAAAATATTTTAAATAAATAATAATAAATAACAAAATTGTCAACTAAATGATTTCTCTACAATTTGTAAAAGTGTTATTTACCTAATAAATTTGTTATTTATGAGTAAATTTTTCATTTATTATTTAACTGAAATATTTTAAAACATTTTTACTTACTGCAATTATTTTTTTTTAAAATACTATTTAATATAAATTTTCTGAAAATAATAAGAAGAAAAATAGGAGAGAAAAGTTAACAATGTAAATTGTGGATTTTAGTTTCCTTGAAATGAGTGAGGAAAATGAGTTGAGTGATGGAATATATATATATATATATATATAGACTCAACAATAATCTCCATTAAATTTATTTCTCTTTTTTTTTGAGAAATTAGGGATATGGGATTTGAACTCTTCACCTTTTGGTGAAGTCAAGTATAAAATTACCATTAGACTTTATTTACAATCACTTAAAAGTTTTTTTTTTTTTTTAAAGAGATTAAAACTTAAAATTTTAAGACAGAACATTATCAATTCAGAGGCTAACCAGTTTAATTATTTGGTTTTCTTTTAGCAGGACAATCAGAAATAATTATACATTCCATAAAGGGAATTTATTAAAAAATTCCGTTCAAGGGTCCAATTATTATTATTATTATTGATTTAAAAAAAATCCAAAAGGTCTAAACTAAAAATTTGATGCAAAATACGACCAATGTCGTGCTTCTCCTTGTGAACGAACGAATATTAAAGATCCACCAAAAAAAAAATATTTAAAGGAAAAAAAAGTAATTGGTCTAAGTAATCTTTGAACTATTTAAAAGGTGACGGTTTGATCTTTTTTTTTTTTTTTATCGTGCTGACCCTAAACTCTCTAAAAAGGTGACGATTTTGTCCTTTCCATTCACATCCGTTAAACTTCTAATGGAATGATGATGTATAATGTATGTAATATAATTTGAAAGGGTATTTTAAATAGTCTAACAATAAATTTAATTTAACAAAAAATAAAAAGAAAACTCATAAAAAACCTAGAATTTCTTCTCTCTTCTCTCTATCTATTTTCTCTCTCTAAATTCCTCCTCCCTACCTCCTTCGACCAGAACATCCTCACAAATCTAAAAAACAAAAAAACAAAGTGGTTAAAAACTTGTCTTCTTCAGGCCTCACACACTTGCAGACCACAGGCCCAACAGGTTCTGCAGGAAATTTTTTTTTGGGGCTACATATGGTGATTCATTAAACCAAAAAAAAGAGCCGAAGCTCAATACATCAATGGCAACAGCAACAACAAAATATAAGAAATTCTCACTGTAAACCCAGATTGCCGGGGTGGTCGTTTGCGCTTTTCGGTGGAGGCGGGGGCAGGGGCTCGATGACGGAGAAGACAAGGGTATTTTCATCTTTTTGTGGTATTTTCTTTTAAAAAAATACAAAACGTGTTTTTTATATGATCATTTCGTGAGTTTTTTAACGAAATCAGATGAAAATGATCAAACCATTACTTTCTGAGAAAGTTTAGGATCATCATGACAAAAATAAAAAAATAAAATAAGAATTAAATCGTTATTTTTTAAAGAGTTTAATGATTATTTAATCAATTATTCTAAAAAAAAAAATTTTAAATTAAAAAATAGAAGGAAAGTGTAAGCGACAGTGTGAAAGCGACTCATTGACATTTCTGGGGAGATACTTTCTTTCGTTTTGGGGTTTTAAGGTTTCTTCTTCGCGTTAGACTTCCTCTGTTTTTGTCCTTTCACTTTCACAAACTCTTCTTCTCTTTTGTCTGTCTAAGTCTTCGCCATTTTCTCAACACCCTTTGTTTTACACCAAACAGAGAAATCAAAGCATCTCCGAGATGGGTCTTCTGGGTCTTCTTCAATTTTTCGTTAAATATTTCGTTGATGTTATTGCATGGTACATTTGCAATTTTCTCACTGTCCAAAAAAAAAAAAATAAATAAAAACTCTTTTCTTACAGTTTTCTTTATTTTATTTTCATTTTTGGCTCACAATAACGTTACTTGTATTTCAAGAAAGGATTTCACTTCTTGTTCTAATGCTATTAAATTTTTTATGATTTTTTTTTTTTTAATGCAGGCCTCTTCTTGCTTTGGCGTATCCACTGTAAGCTTTCTTTTCTCTTTTTTTTTTTTTCGTCCCTTAATGTAAATATATTTACAAAATAACTTCGTTAATGACGGTTTTGTTTGGACAGACTTGCCTCCGTAAGGGCGATTGAGTCAAATTCTTTTGCGGACACTCAAAAGTTGAATACTTACAGGGTTGTCTTCTCTTCGATTTTGCTTCTTGAACATATTTTAAGTCTCTTTCACTGGTAATTCTTCTCTACATTTTCTTTTAATTTTTCTTTATTCATGGTCACGGATGATAATCTGTGTTTTAAGAATGTTTTTGTCAAATCCGTACAAAGTTTTATGAATTAGGTTGCTTTTCCTTCGCTTTAGTACTAAGCAAAACAAACAAAGAGTAAGAGGATGTTCATTGGGAAATGCTAAATGCACACGTGTGTAGATCAAGTGCAAAAGCTGGGCCGTTGATTCATGTGGGCGCCCCGTTGGGTCTTACGGCAATGAGCGGCCTAGAATTTGCGTTTAACATTCATAATGGCATGACTCATTGTACAAATACACTTGGAGAAGAATAAGTTCAGCTTTTATATCATTCACCATTGAAACTATATGCCTGTGTGAATTGTCGGGTCAAGATCTTGATTCTGTGTTTCACGTAATGATGCAACCACTTTGTGTTTTTTCCCGCTGTTCCAATTTTCGAGTGGAAAATTGTATCTAGCATTCATTGCAGTTTATCATGCAGAGGGTAGTAAATCGATTCCAATGCGTTTGCTTGTCTCTCACAATGTAGTTGTTGACATTTCAGGTTTCCATTCTGGCGTTACCTTAGGCTAATTATAGTCGGCTTGCTGGTTATACCTTATTTTAAAGGTGCTTTTTATGTCTACAAACAAGTTACAAGTTCATTACTGTCGATCAACGCCCAAATCATCATTAACTGGTTCACCAAACCGAAGGAGGCCTCTGCAGAGACAGAGAAAATTCTTGCTAAGGTGGAGAAATACGTGAGGGAAAATGGGGCTGAAGCGCTCGAGAAAATCATTGCTGATGGGTAAAATAGAGAAGTTGTTAGATAAAATACCCGACTTCAAAATGCTATAGGACTCCGATGCTTCAATTTTACTTTTGTTTTGGATCTTGATTTTTGTTCAGACACTTAATAATGTTAATTCTCTTTCTCACTTTTCTTTCGCTTTAGTCTGGTAATGCAAACAATCCTGATGTCAGAGAGATCAAAGCAGTTCCATCGATAGACAATGAAGTGGTGAATCAGGTAAGTTTTATGATTCCGGTTTCAATATATTTGACAGTTAGCCACCATTAGCTTGGTTTGACGGAAGTTAACATGTTGAGGAGATGGGAACAATTTTAACTCTGCTTCACAAACCCTTAGATTATCTATTTATATTCATTAGTTTCTATTACTTTTACTAACCAATTATACTCAGGAAGTAGGCACATTCAATTCATTCCCTTAGATTAACTATTTATTTTCATTAGTTTCTATTACTTTTACTGACCAATTATACTCAGAAAGTAGGCACATTCAATTCATTCTCCAGTCCTTCGTATGGAAACGGAATTGTTTATTTGTGCATGATTTAAGAGAAATTAAGGAAAAGTTAATTTATTAGATGAACTTATCTGACCATGTTTCAATTACTTCAGGTAACCTCTAACGGGCCTAATGTAGCAAGGAAAGATATTAATGCTGTGGAGGAAATAAAGAAGAATGAAGTGAAAGCAGCTACGCAGGTAATATTTGAACGTTGTATTATTGGTTTCTGTCCTTTTTTTTTTTCCTTCTTTTTTTGTTTTTTTTTTTTTTTGTTTTTTTTTTGTTTTTTTGTTTTGGAAAGGAAAATTTTAGTGACTGGAAAAACGAGATGAACGTTTTTTCCTTGTGATTGCGATTGAAATCAGCCCTTTCTGCATAAAAAAGAAAAAAATCGAGTTCGACTTGTAATATGGTTGGAACTAACTCCGTACTTCGATTTAACTTTTGTTTTGGATCTTGATTTTTTATTCACACTTACTAACCAATTATACTCATGGGAAGTGGGCACATTGAATTAATTCTCCAGTCTTTCGTTTTGAAATGAAGTCATTTGTTTGTGCATGATTTTAGAGAAGTTGATGAAAGATTAATCTACTTAGATGGATCTATCTGACCATGTTTCAATTACTTCAGCCAACCTCTAACGGGCCTAATGTAGCAAGGAAAGATATCAAAACCATGGTGGAAATAGAGAAGAATGAAGTGAAAGCAGCTATGCAGGTAATATTTGAACGTGTAATATTGTTTATTTTATTTTATTTTTTGGTTGGGGGATTTGAACTCTTCACCTTATGGTAGAGTCAAGTGGGGATTCAAACTCTTTGTAACTGGAAAAATGAAGCAAACTTTTTATCCTTGTAATTGTGATTGATATCTACCCTTTCCGTTAAAAAAAAATAAAAAATAAAAAATAAAAAAAAGACTTGTTGCTCGGATTAACAGAAAAAAGACTTGTATTATCGTCTGAAACTAGAGGTTTGTACATACAAATTCAGGAACACATCTTGTCAATATATATAGTTGCTTCACTAGTCTTTGTAATCTTTCTCATTATCTCCTTCAAGTCACTTTTCTCACTATCCAAAATTTGACTGTATGCTTTTCCACGACCACGACGGAAATGATAAAACCTAAAATTTTTGTTCTGAAACTCCTTTTGCAATGTATTGGCAGGTTAGCAGAGTAAAGCCTGAAGTCACTCCGACTGAGAACATAATTACTTTACATACAGAGACTAGAGAAAAATTCTATGGAGTTCAAACCAGAAGAGAACTTCCTCAAACACCAGATTCTAACATAGGCCAGAGAAATTGGAAATGTGCTATTTGCAAAGTAACAGTCAAAAGCCAGGTGGATTTCGATAGCCATCTTCGAGGTAAAAAACACAAGACTGCGATGGAGGAGGCAGTGAAAGCAAAGAACGGAACGGTGGGGCCAAAGGATCCTCCATCAGTGAAAGCAAAGAACGGAACAGTGGGGCCAAAGGATTTGTCTCTGTCGTGCAAGGTTTGTAACATAAGATGCACCGGTAAGGCTAATATGGACGCTCATCTAAGAGGACAAAAGCATTTGACTCAGGTTCGATTGTTGGCTACAAAGTAGGTACTGCAAGCATTTCAATTTACTATAATTCGGGTTATATTACATTATAAGTTTCTTTATAGACTATAAGGGATGTGAGGTATTTAAAGATACTGCAAAGGGAGAGAAGGGAAAGTGGTTTTAGAATTAAAGGCATTGTTCCAAAATCAGGACAGCGAATTTAACCCTTTTTTTTTTTTTTTTTTTTAAATTTTTTTTTTTTTTCGGAATAATTAAAATTTTTTTTTTTTTCGGAATAATTAAAATTTTTTTTTTTTTTTTTCGGAATAATTAAAATCTATCAAACTTGTATTGGCTGCATCTTATGGTGTTTATTCCTTATCTTGGGACCAAATTTATTTTTTTTATTTTTTTATTTTTTTAAGGAAAAGGACCAAATTGGTTATTGGGCATTAAAAATTGTATCAGGTGTACTGGAAGCAATTCATCTAATAGGATCGTTTTTGGTAGAGTTATTACGCGGAAGTGTTAATGTAGGACGATCAACTTTGTCTTGTTTTTATAGTTTTCACACTTTTGTATTATTGCTTCTTGCTGCGTAAGCAATGTGTTTCTAGCCCTTTATAGGTGGGAGTAAATACCATAGCTCTTTATAATCGATCATTTATCATTTGGATAGGAAAAATAGTGTTTCATTGCTACAGATATAGATTATCGAAAAGAATCACACATGTATTTGGATATTTCACTTCAACTCAACGAACAAACATATATCAAATGTAATATTTATTTGGCACTTTTTCTTTATTTTTTGGGGCTAAAGATTTATTTGGCACTTAAGCCTCATGAAAATTTGAAAAATTCCGCCGAATCAACTATTGTTTCTTAAGACAACTTGTTAGCAGAATCAAGAATTCATTTTTTCACTCACCTACAGATATATATATATATATATATATATATAAAACTTGTCATGCCCGCACCTTGGGTATGCGTAGGCTTTCGAAAGGGCTGTTTTCATGCGTGCTCGTGTTCGTGGTCCGATGGTTTTTCTGTTCTCGTGCATGTTTGCTTATTTTAAGACAATGGCCCGGATGGAATGCATAATTAAAGATTAACCAGAGCCTTTTTTTTTTTTTTCACTATTATTCTTTTTCCTTGATTCAATATAACTTAGCGCTGTAGAACACATGAAAAGAGGTGAGTGAATGAGAACATTCACCGAAGAGAACAACATGGCAATCTACTGTGTTACTTGTGATATCCTACTAGGAAACTGATAGTATAGCTTGTCGGAATGCGAAAATGCAAAGAAAAACAGATTGAATGGGGAAAAGATTCGGCTAGGAAATCTTGCCAAGGAGCACACAACAAAGCACAAAATTTTTGAAATGATCCGGCAAGGAAGTCTTGCCAAAGATCACACAACAAAGCACATCCGACAAGAGGACCTTGACGACACATCTTCTCTAGGTCGGAAAAAACTCATGTGATGCCAAGATTTAATCGAATCTAAACAAAGTGAACATCGGATGAGTTGAATGGGTTTTTGTGAATTTTCAGCTTAAAAAAACAAAAAGAGAGATTTTTATACGACTAGGCTGGGTTAAGAATGCATTTTTTTAAGTATATTTAAGATTTCAAAATCTTATGAATATTGCTGATGTTTTGAATTTGATTTTTTCTATTGATAAATATACCCTTTTGTCCTTTTTTTTTTTTTTTTTTACCCAGAACGTATGCATTTTTTGCCCCACATTTTTCATAGTATCGTTATTGTCAACTTTAGTGAAGATTTTTCTTTTTTGTTTTCCAATATTTTTTTCTTGTTGTACTCTACGTTAAACATTTCATATTTCTAATAGTGTTTTTTGTGCAACTTACATGATCATTATGTGCAGAGAAAAATTTAAAACATATTATTAATTATGCAACAAACATAAGCGGTAATAATGACAATTTAGCACCACACACAATAACATAGTAGCAGTGCAACCAAAAGATGGGGGAAAAAAATTAAATGGTTAAGATGATAATTTAGCACAGCACGTAATGATATAATATAAATGAAAAGAGTAATGTTAACGACACCTACTCCAATTTAAACTTTTTAAATTTCAATTTATGTGTCATATTTTTATTGATAAATGTAATCAATTGTTGTGACAATTTTTAAACACTTACCTATAAAAAAGATAACTCATATGCCACATAAGTTGGTACTCAAAAGTTGGAATTATAGTTAGTGTTCCTATCATTTTTCTTTAAACAGAAAATAATATTAAAATGTATTTTTTTTGGCAAATCTCTAATTGAACAACAATGATATTAATAAATAAAAGCAACCTGCTTTCTTTAAATAATAATAATAATAATAATAAACAATGATATTAATGGAAACGAAAGGTATTTTTTTTTAGTAATAATGTCATTATATTTATTAACAAAGTCACTATTTTAATGATTTGCAGCACAAATAATGCCATATTAGAAATGAAAAATGGAGTCAAAATAGTTAATAACAAACAATTCGCTAAATTAGCTCCTTTGTGCAACTTACATGATCATGACTTGGGTGAGGGTAAAAAATCTCTTCGAACTATGATCTTTATAACACCAATTTTTGAAGAATAATATCGAGGTCCCCTGATCTATACCCAGTTAACAAAAATTCCCTTTCAATCAACGTAATATTGAAGCCCAACAAGAACAATACCACTCAAGTCTACGTACAGGGATGTTCAATTTTATGCTTCCAAATTGATGGTCTCAACTAATAAAATCATTTGGCATTCGATCCATGGCACTGGGATCAATTTCGACCTCCTCATCAATGGCAGAGCTAGGATTTTTTTTGTTTTTTTTTTTGTTTTTTGGGTTGGGACATTGAAAAATTTAGAGATGATTTTTTAACTGAATAACGACATAGTTATATGTTTCAAATACACTGATAATTTTACTTATGAAGTGGTGGACAAAATTAAATTTCAAGAAATTATAGAGATAAAAATAAAACTTTGAAAATGTGCCCCATTCAGTAATACGTGGCTCCACTACAACTTTTCAAAAGTAATCAAAAGAAAAATGTTCTTGCCAATTTCAGGTTTCCATTTTGGGCATACTTAAAAGCTCATGGTTGTTTGCTGGCTAGTGATACCTTACTTTGATGGTGCATTTTATGTCTTTAAACATCTCATTTGGCCATGCATCTTCATCAAACCCCGGGTTCTCGTCAACGGGTCGAAGAAAAGAAAAAGAGTCTTCGATCCGGAATGAAAAGATTTTAGCAGAGATGGAGATGAATGCACAGAAAGAATGGACCTGCAGCTCTGGAGAAACTCATTGCGTCAAAGGTATTTTGGAGATTAGAACATCTCAATGTAAATGTTTCATGATCATGATACTTAACTTGAAAACATTGATTTCGTTTCTGATTGATCTTTTTAACATAAATTAGTAAAATATTCGTCTGTCTTCTTGATGATCGTAACTTTCCTTGCTTCTTCTGTTGTCCAACTCCGGGAGTTCTAATGTTGCAGACAACAAAGTCAAAGCTGTCCAGGTCATAGAGAAGAAGGTAGTTACATCAGTTAAAATTAAATTGGGCATAAAACGAAAATTCATAATACTAAAGCAACCGGAAAATTTTTTATTTCTTCTTGTATGCTTGACCAGTTTTCTTCCCGATATATTTTCAGGTTAGCCGATCTGAGCCGGATCTCATTCCTACAGAGAACAGAAATTTTGCTCCTGGAGAGACAAAACCAATGGTTGTTGAAGATGCACAAGTGAAAAAGCTTTTTCAAACTACTTCTAGCCAAGTCCAGGAGTGGAACTGCGATAAATGCAACGTTGCAACTCAAAGTGAAAGAAACAAGATTTTCCACCTCAAAGGGAAAAAAGCACAAGGCTGCATACGAGGCACTGAACGTGAACAACATGACATCGTTACTCAACATTGTCCCCTCTCTGATTCTGAAGAAATCTAGTCAGCCGGGTAATGATTCGGGAAAGAGTGATGCATTGAAGTAGAAAATTAAAGCTAGTGATCAACCTAAGACTCATGACGACAGAGGAAGCAGAAAAGAGCGTATTCGGGCGAGCAACGATGCAGCAGTAGAAGGAAAAACAAAGTGAGCACAGAATAAGAGGTAGAAGTGGAAGGCCAAAAGAAAAGAAAACACAGTGCAGTTAACAGGGCGTCCCATCTTATGGGCAGAATGCTCTAGTCTCCAGTTCGGTTATCAACTGGAGCTTAAGCTCTGGACTGGTAAAATTTAGGATGTAGTTCTATGACCTATTTGGGATTTCCCCTCTATGAACAATATTTTATATATGCATGTGCCCTTTCCTTTAATTACTTCTGAACTTTGTACTTTTTAATTTTTTTATTTATTTATGGAAACAAATACTGAAAATGAGCTGCATAAGCTGTTAGTCACTAGTGCATTCGGCATTATATTTACACTAGTATCTGTTTTGACTTCCATCATTTAGTAATTTTCTTTGACTAAAGATCCGCTTCATCTGGAATAATGTACATAGAACATGGAAAAATACCCTTTATTTAAGAGTTCCTTTTTTTTCTTTTTCTGTGGGGGGTAACGAAATGAGAGCTCAGTTCAGACCAGTTACAAGAACACGAGACCATTCGCCAGAGGAAACTACGCCTTCTGAGAAGTTGGCATTGCTAGGTTTACACCACCACCACCAGGTAAGTCCTTCCACTGCTGAGTTACTGTTTTGATCTGTGTAAAGAAGTTGACTCCTGCTTTTCCTGCAGAAGAAAACCGAATATAAACTCTCAGACTTTCAGAATAGAAGTAATTATATCAACTAGAAGGGAAAAAAAAATGCCACTTCCTAGAAAATGTCTACCAACAAATTGAATAAAGGAAAAGTTTATGAATGATTTTATTTACCATAGAAGTTCAGATCTCCTGCAAAAGATGCCTTGGAACCAGTAAACGAGAAAAAGGGCAAGGGAACTGGAATAGGAACGTTAATACCGACCTGAGAACCCAAATCTGAGTTAGAGACAGATTTAAAGTTGAACTCAAATCAGATATATCGGGCTATCTCGAGTTCAAATTTGTCAGTTCTAAGAAAAAATAGTAGACTAGAGTAAATTGTCAAAATGTTTAACCGTACGAGTTTAGAGTGTATCTACGGTTCATCCCAAAATTGCCAAGGGCCAGGAAAAGTGGCAGTACAAATTAACCATGCAGAAACGGTTGTTTTACCTGCCCAGCCTCAATCTCAGTCTGAAATTTCCTTGCAGTGACACCAGATGTTGTGAATATAGAAGCTCCATTCCCGTATCTATCAACAAATATAACTTAAAGTGACCCCATACGTGGTTACAATAGAATAGTTAAATAGAGGGATAAAATAAGCTAAAAAGGAAGTACTTGTTTTTGTTAACAATGTTTATAGCCTCCTCTAAGCTGTCAGCCTGACCCAAAAGAAAATGAAAAAAAAAAAAAAAAAAAAAAAAAGAGAAAAAAAAAAAGAGAAAAAAGAAAAACAGTTGAGTAAGTTCCAACAAACAATGAGACACCGGATTAGCAGCATAGAGCCATGGAAGAGGTAGCAAACAGACCTCTAAGCAAAGAAGAACTGGCCCAAAAATCTCCTCCTGCAGAAGAAAGATAGAGAATATATAAATTTTCCAACATTCTTGGTCCATATAAGCAACTGATCAGAACTTAGTTTTGACGGTGAAGAACAATGGAGGTTTCACTACAAGGGAAGTTATACTACATTATGAAGCCAATTTCACCATTTGAGTTCTTGAAGGGCCATAAATTATTTTCCTCAATAAATGGAAAATGCGGCCGCAAAGAAAATACCTTGTAGCACTCCATGTCTGCTGTGACATTTGACAAGATAGTCGGACCAATAAAATTTCCTTGCTCATATCCTGGGACCTACTTGTCAACCAAGGAAAATAATAGTAATGTAAAAGCATCCATCGTCAAAGCAAAGAACCAGGTATCAAACTGCTACTTGAGTATGTAGTAGTTGATAATAGGGAGAGCAGTAAAATTGGACAACAGCGATCATAATTCCATCATCAAAAGTTCCAGATAGAGTTGTCTAAAGTTTTCTTCTTTTTGTTTTTTTTGTTTTTTTGTTTTTTTGTTTTTTTGTTTTTTTCATTTTTTTTTTTTTTGTTTTTTTGTTTTTTTTGTTTTTTGTTTTTTTTGGTAAGTACGAGTTGTCGAACGTTGGAAATATGGTAAGATGAAAAAAGAGAGATACCACAATGTTTCTACCATCAAGAAGAAGCCTAGCACCACTATCAGCACCAGTTTGAATTAATCTGGATATTCGTTCCTTGGCCTGAGATTGCAAAGAAAAATAACAATCACAATAATAAACAACCTCAAGAATGAAGCTGACAATAGTAAAAAAGTGTGTTTGTACATAGAACTGAAAGTTTCTTTGTCATTGGTTTCAAAATCAATACACTGTCACGTCTGAAAGCCTTCAATTTCCCTGAGTGATCAAGATCAGAAAAAGATCGATTAAAAATAAAAACATGTGAGGACCTGTTTGCTAATTACTGGACCAAGATCTGCATCAGGTTCTGTTCCTGCATTTACTTTGAGAGCTTTGGCACGCTCAACTAGTTTGTCCTCCCTGTAAAAGATGAAAATATATATATATATATATATATATATGTATATATATGAAAAGAAAAGAAGAATTGTGACAGATGCCTGTGTGACAGAGATCTTTTTGTATGGACTTCGACAAAGCAAAGCATTCTAATCGCAGAGCAGAGCAGCTTCTGAAGAGGGATGCATTTTTCAGATACCACAATTCCACATGCACTGCTCTATAGTGCTTTCACTGTTCCAGTTTCAAGCATATAGAAGCAACAAGTAACTAATCTTAAGTAACTATAACAACTGAAAAGAGATGATGTCCATGGGCTTAGCTTAGTGGTAGCCCCCATAAACCTTGCAGTGAGGTCTGTCAAATCTGTCACTCTCTTATTTACTTATTTATCTATTATCTCTCTTTTTTTTTTTTTAATGTTGTTTGTCTATTATCCATTTGTACACTACAAACAAAATATTAGAAAAAGGCCACCTTTTGTTCTGAGTGTGAAGGTGAATTAAACTGAAAAATATTGAATACAAACTGTCATACCATGACTTTATGCCTCCAACAAAGACAACTGTGCTAAGTGCCATGCACCGTTGGCCTGCCGCACCAAATCCAGCAGCAACAATGGCATTCAAAGTAGCATCCTCGCTTGCATCAGGCATGACAATCGCGTGGTTCTTGGCGCCCATATTGGACTGATGGAAGCAAGGAAGTACGATCGTTTCAATTGTCACAAGGATATGAGAATAAATATACATACATGCTTTTAGCATAGGAGCTGAAGTTGACTTACCTGGACACGTTTCCCTTTAGCTGCTGCCCTTGAATATATGTGCATGCCAGCCTTTCAGTGCCAAATAAAGATGTATACATTAGATCCAATAGATAGAAATAAATCCATTAAAAAATGCTGGCAAATTCATTGAGCATACAGCAAAATGAAGTTAGTACAAATAATTCTGCTACTAAAACGTATGCATATTGCTCGGTTGTTAGTGTAGCAACAATAATGTACAAACAAGTACTTGTAACATATAAGAAGCCTACTCCCTTCTATTTTGAAAGGGGAAGAAAATGCCTCCTAAGAGTAAACGAAAAGAAATACAGCTTATCCCATTCAAAACAATCGTAGGTTTTCTCGAACTTGTGGGTGGGGGATTTTAACTCAAGACCTCAGCATTGACGTGGGTGTTGACTTACTACCATGCTAAGCCTACAAACAAACTTTCTTCTCCAAGATTTTAGCAGACTCTCCATTTCAAACTAAAATCCATGTTGATGTCGTTGGAAACAAAATCCATTTCCGCATCAAAATCATTTTGCATCTTGTGTTAAACCTGAACCTCTTCACATCTACATCAAAAATTTAAATCGTGATCGAATACAACCATCAGCCGGTTTGATGCTTGTTAACGTACATATCCTCAAATTCCAGCAGACAGATGCATCACTGGACATGCTTTAGATTAAGACTAAAGGATCTATTTTCACTATTCTTAAAGTCCTAGTATATAGAAATAATATCAAAGAAACACTTCTGTAGCAAAAAAATAAAAAATAAAAACGAGAAGAATAGAGTTGAAAAAATACTTTATTTTACTTACAGTATTGGAGCCTACAAAAGATACAGCTTTGATATCTTCATCATCACAAATTGCATTCACTATATCCTGCATAAAGTAATACTCATTAGGATGCCAATCCCACAGTGATACATCTATAAATGTCAAACTACTGAAAACATCAGGAGTAACATCTTTCGAAGAATCATTTAAAACATAAGAACATATTCAGAAATAATAGAAGGTCAGTAGTAATATTTTCCAATACCAGGAAACCTTTTCCTATCTAGGTAAAACCGGGAATAGTTCTAGATATCTAGTATAGAGCCAAGAGCTTTTACCAATTGCAATCGCTAGCATCTTTCCAATTCAGTTCTAACATTCACCGTGTTAAAATCGAAGATCAACAAGAGATCGCACATAAGTCTCAATTATTTAGTAACAACAAAGTAAAGGTCAATGAAGTATGTAGGGTGATGAAGAAGCAGTTGAACTATAAGCATACATTTGTGCCATGAACAATATTCAAGACGCCCTTGGGCAAACCAGCTTCCATTGCTAACTCTGCAAGCATTATTGAAGCCCCTGAAGAAACAACACAAGCTCCAATCAGTTTCAAACTAATGGATTGATATTCTTATTGCATGCAATCATTATACAACAATGTGAAGAGAATATCAAATTGATGGAACGCTTCCATATCATAGGAGGGAATCATACATGCAATGAGCTAATAGCAACAAGGTGCAAAGTGGGTATGACATTCATAGGGATGTTGTAAACATACGAGGAAAAAACTGAAATAATCATTTCATTTGTGCAGGAACATTAAATCTCGTAGAAGACTGGGACAATTCTAAAAGAATTTCATGGCGCTTATTTAATGCATATCAATTTAGAAAAAATCACCTGGATCCTTTTCTGATGGCTTTAAAACAAATGTATTTCCACAAGTAACTGCAACCGGGAACATCTGCAGTATGATTTTGAAACTTACAATTAGATTTTATAAGTTACTTTATTTGACCAGTGTGGAAGAACATGCACACCAACATAAACAGAAACTTCTCATGTTGTAAGAAATAACACTAGTATTTTGCAGAAGGAAACTAAAACTGATAACTGAAAAGGACTAGTAGTCAGTAGTCACGCTATGAATGGATATCAAGAAGGAAAATTAGCAGGCCAACCCATAATGGAATCATTGCTGGAAAGTTAAAGGGACAAATCCCGGCACAGACACCAAGTGGCTCCCTGAGACTGTAAGTGTCAATTCCCTTGGAGACATTGGAGACGTACTCCCCCATCTGCAGAGTTGCCATACCACAAGCATGTTCGACCACCTCTAAACATAGAAAACCAATAGAAATTGATGACTTCAGTCATCACTAATTAGCTCGGTCATCAATGTGATATAAAATCTACTCAAAATATCAAAAACACAAACCTAGCCCACGAAAAACATCTCCATGTGCATCTTTCAGTGTCTTTCCCTGCTCTGTTGTGATATTTAGGGCTAACTTATCCTGAAAGAATAGTAGACCGATTTCAGTTACTCAGTCCATTATGTTCAAAAAGTTCGAAAATGTTGTCAGCTTGTTACAACCAGCCAATCACAGCAGTCAATTTCTGTTGGCTCCACATGGGACCCACAGTCTTTGACAGAGAAGGAAAAATAATCGCAAAAGCCACAATCTCCCTTGGGATTTTGTATACTTACAATGTCTCTCCGAATAAGTTCTTGAAGCTTGAACATTATCCGTTGACGGGATGTAATGGGCGTATTACGCCATGACGGAAATGCCTGCTTTGCGGCTGACACCGCAGCTTTAAACTCTTCATTTGTGGTCAAAGGAACTTGCGAAACAACTTCTTGTGTTGCCTATCATCAAGATTTTGCCAGAAACGCTTAATACAGGAAACATTTCTTTATCAAACTCAGTTTGAAAAGAAATGGGAAAGTGTTGCAGCATCTTATTCAACTCACAGGGTTTACGACTTCGATGAAGGCTGATGATCGCGAATCAACAAAACTACCTCCGACAAGATTCGGAACCCTCTTCACAGAATAAACAAAAGAATAAGCAATAGAGTGGGAAATAAATTGCATCAATTAAACTAAAAGGCTACATCTTTTGCATGTAAATTCATTTTTAACTTAAAATGCCACTCACAGAAACAAAAATCTGGGGTTTAATTATTTATTATTTTTAATATTTCTTTTTGACGAATTCAAGTAATTGTCAAATGCGAAATGAGTTCAAAGATTTATGCAAAACGGTGATTTTCCAAGTTCATTCATTTTTTCTCACACTTTCTCAGCAGCCAAACAAGAACATAAAACAAAAACAGTAGTCAATACCCCGTCAACCAAAAGTTCAAAACAATAAATTGATACGCCTACAAAACCATATGTCCCGTGTAATTTTCTTATAATTTCGTTATTTATTTATTCATTTCTGTTAGTCAAACGCCAAATTAGCCCAAATTTACGCAAACCAGCGAATTTCCAAGTTCCGTTCATTTCTTCTTATACTTTCTCCGTAGCCATACAAAAGCACTCCAAAAAAAAAAAAAAAAAAAAAAAAAAAAAAAATCTCCCATCACCCTGAAGTTACAAAAGGACAACTTCATACCAACAAAACAGCACCATGTAATTTCCTTAAAGAACAACTTTCTCAGCAAACAAACAGAAAGATTACCGGAGGATTGGGATGCGTTTTTGAGGACTCAGCGGCAGTAGAAAACGCAGAGTACCTCAAAGCGAAGATCTGAGGCCTCAAAGCCTTCAAGTTCCTCACTGCCAACACTTCCCAAACAACAAACGACATCAAAAACAGAACACAAAACAAAAGATCGAATCCAGTTTCATAGTTTCGGATAGTTTTCGTAGAAAGTCAATACCTCGTTGGATCGAAAATTGCGACATTCTTTTGCTTGAATTTGATGATTTTGAGTTCCACTCTGCTCTGCGTCAGCACTCAGTCCTCAGCTAGCTTTATATGGAGTTGTGTTGGTGTGCTTTTGAAGAGCAACTGATTGAGAGCTACGAACCAATCTCCACCGTTGGATAATTTGGGATGGTGTGTAATCTGACGGTGAATATTAGAGAGTGGATTTTATTGACAGACGTACAGCTAACGTATCCTGCAGGTTAGTTGGCTTTTGTAATGCTTTTTGAGTTGTTTATTAGGACAAAAAAAGAGAGAGACAAAATAAGGGAAATAATGCTCAATGGAATCACGGATTATAATTTATGGATTATCATAAATTAGGTAAAGAAACACGCAACGTTAGTTGGAAAAAAAAAAAAGGGAGAAATTAGGACTTTTTTTTTTTTTTAACCCACCGGTACCCGCTCCAAATAGGTCCAGGGATTGGGAATAACAATTTCCCCGTTAACCGATTATACTGAGGGATCCCATCTTAAATGACTGGAAAAATTTGATCTATTCGACTTAGGGTTATAACAGGTTAAACGGATTACGGGACCGGACGAGTTTAGGTGTCCCCGTCCCTATTCTCCGTTTACCCGTCCCGTTTTATTATATATTATAGATATTATATAACATGTTTTACAATATATATGATTTTAAATATTAAATCTTAACATATTTAATATGTGGAAAATTAAATACTGTAATTTTTTATTTATTTAAACTTAACGTCTCATATTTATGCATTTTTTTTTTATTTTTAAGTTTTTTATGATGAAATTAGATAATAGGGTTAACGGGGGCACCCTATGAGTACCCCAAACCCGTGATTAGGAAAACCCACTCCATTCCCCGCCAATTTAAACGGATTATGGGGTCGATATGGGGATGATTTTAGTCACGGAGAGGGTTGCCGAGAGACCGTCCAGCCCCAGACCCACCCCATTACCATCCTTATTGGGGATAAATGAAGACGGGGTGGGTATGAGATCTAGTATCTTTTGTACTATGGGGGTGCCCTACCCTGACCTCATTTAAGTATATCTTTCTTTTTCCACAAAAAAAAAAAAAAAAAAAATTATAGAGATTTATAGCTAAATAGCCTTTTTTTTTTTAATAAGTCTTTAATAAATTATCGAAGCTTTTAAAAATTAATTAAAAGGTCATTTTTTCTAAAATGGTTAATCAATTATCTTAAATGACCTATCAGTAATTGATCGTATGATAGTCAATTAGTGATTGACTATAATGTAAATTATTAAAATTTATAGTTAATCACTGGATAACCATTAGTCAATCACTAAATTTCATAATCAATTATTGATTGATCAAATACGAAAAATGACAAACGACCATTTTTCTAAATAAAAAAAAGTTGAATTATCTATTAGATTAAGTGACTAAAAAAAGTCATTGAACCTAAGTTTTCCAAATTATACGTTTATATAGTGCATATAGTATACTACTTCAAAAAATAAGAAATGAAAAATAAAAAAAATTGAAGCTTTTAGTTTAAACACTTTAGTTTGTTATTTAGTTTTTGGATTGAAGTTCAAGAATCCCCCCGGCACCCAAAAAAAAAAAAAAAAAATGATTTATGGTCAATACAAGGGTGACCAAGAGTAGAAAAAGTCTACGCAAAATTTGTCACATAATTAATGGTTAATGCCATTGACAACTTTGTCATTTTCAGGTAGACTTATGTAGTAAATATTTTAAGAAAACAAGTGATTACGAAAATGCAGCTCTTTTATTAATTACTCAATTTATTATTATTATTATTATTATTATTAATTTTTTTTATGAATGGAACTTTAGACATGTCAGAAACTGCAATATCTTTCCTTACATTGATAACGTGATTTACTTTTGTTCTAATTTATTACATTATCCCATTAGACCCACATATTGATCTGATCCGATCTGTCTGGATATACATCCATATATAAAATCTTATTCAAATATACATGTATACATATCTATAGAGTGAGTGAGGGACTATACATTAGTAAGTTAAGACGAGATATTTACAATAGGAACATATATACAGTCTTTCTCGTATCACTAGAATATCTTTCAGTCTATGAACTTGGCAGCGCCACAGATGCTCCACCATCACTGCCCAGTAAGTCCTTCCATTGTTGAGTAACAGTCTTAACTTGGGTGTAAAACTGAACTCCGGCCTTACCTGCAATTCAACGAGCTCGAGAATTATGTCCGATTCGTTGTTAATGGATGCTAAAACGCGTAAAAGTCAAATGCTTGTTCTACCATCAAAATTGAGATCAGCGGCAAAAGATGGCCTGGAGCTGGTAAATGATGATAACGGCAACGGGACTGAGATGGGAACATTTATGCCAACCTGTGCCAAAACCATTTCATATAACACAAATAGAAAAAATGCAAAAAAAACTCCATTCACAAAACATCCGATTCTTTATTATTTTTGTTTTTATTCTTTATTCAAATTTTTTTTTTAGTGCCATGTATTTTGAGGTTATCAAAAACATATACCCGGTGTTGCTCATTACCTGCCCAGCTTCAACCTCAGTTTGGAATTTTCTAGCAGCTACACCAGATGTCGTAAATATTGAAGCTCCATTGCCATATCTATAAGAGGGCAGAGCAAGCAGACAAAAGATTCAAAAGATAGTTGGATAAAAATGGTGGTCAAAAGTATAAACTTTATGCATACTTATTTCTGTTAACGATGTCTATAGCCTCCTCAATGCTCGCGGCCTGTATCCAACGACAAAATGTTAGTTTACAAATCATACATAGAATAGTCCACTTGTCAAGTAGATAATTGAGATGACCAGTAGCTACCTGCATACAGAGGAGAATTGGGCCCAAAAATTCCTCCTGTGAGAAACAAGAGGGCAACATAATTATGTCTGAATTATTCTCAAGCTATTTAAATAAGCTTCAAGTAAGAACACAAAAAAGTGGACCATTAGCTCTGAAAAAAAAAAAAAAATCAGGAACAAGAGCTCCATAAAGGGAAGTACAATACCTTATAACATTCCATGTCAACTGTGATGTCGAATAAGATGGTGGGACCAACGAAGTTGCCATGCTCATATCCCGGAACCTAGTTATGGTCCATTAGCTTTTCAATCTCACGGGCGAAGTAGAAGAACGGAGAAGGTTTTTACACATTCACAAACAATAAATGAAAAAAAAAAAAAAAATCACTGCAAAAAGCTTTTTAATAGCATGTTTAATCAGAATGGAGAAAGGGAAAATGGTTGGCTGTTCTAATGCCTATTGATAATTTACATAACAAAAAAACTAGAGATTTTTTTCTCGAGTGGAAAGGGGGGAAAAAATGACCATGATCCACAGTTATATTAACACTAATATTGATCTCCAAAACTTAGGTGTTCTTGGATCATCAAGTAGATACTATTTTGATGTTTTTCTGTTGGAAAAGGGAAAATCAAACGATTAGGTGACATGGTTTCACAATCAACACTAAAAAACAACCTCGAAAGCACAATTTAATTGGAAACGAGTACAGCGTTGCTTGTTCACTATCCTTGCATTATAGCATATTTAAATGGCTTAACATATCTGAAAAAGAAAACAAAGGGAAGGTGAAGAAAAATAATGCCACCATCCACTGTCCAGACTATTGTTTAATCCCCAAAAAGGAAAGCTAGGAAAAAAATGTTCCCTGTACCTATTACTGCTTAGTAAATTGCATTGAGGTAAAACATTCAATGCTATTTTCACCTTTAAATTATTTATAAGCGGACATAATCAATATGTACAAAAAAAGTATCCATATTGAAGAAAAAGAAATCTAAACTAATATGATTAACAGGTCAAAAATGATGCGCAAAACATAAAATAAATACCACAATGTTTCTTCCATCAAGCACGAGTTTCGCACCGCTATCAACACCTGTTTGGATCAATCTGCAGATTTGCTCCTTTGCCTGGAAGTCATGATAATCTCATAAGCAGAACAAGAGAAAACAGGAAGTGCTTGAAAAAAAATTGAAGTCAAAGCAAATCTCAACGCATTCTCTGAAAGCAAATATGAATGCATTAGTCAAAAGCTTAATCAGTCATGCACCTGCTTGCTTGTCACTGGACCAAGATCTACGTCTGCTTCTATTCCACCATTTACTTTAAGGGCTTTAGCACGCTCTACTAGTTTATCCTTCCTGTTTTTAAAGAACGAATTGTAGTAAATAACCCACCTTTTTTTTTCCCTCTTGTTACGGTAAATGGTTGGATTTACCAGTATTAAAGAAAGTGGCCAGCTTTAGTTGGTAAATATTATGCTCGCTCCGATTCACCAATTATTTTGACCAGCCAGATTTAGTTGGTAAATCTCATGCTCGCTCCGATTCACCAATTATTTTGGTCAATGAAATTTTAGTTATTACAAAAAACAAGCACTTTTTTCCAACCCAAAAAATTTGGGCATTTTTTAATTCCCTTTTAAAATCGGTCATAAACCAATCACCCACTTTTTATTCTTTATTATGATAATAAAAATAAAGGCTTATAACAACAAACAATGCTATACTATCAACTAAGCCAATGAGCTCTAAGAAACAATAATGTTGGAATAACATGTACAAAAATGAATAAATTTTCTCCATTGGAAAATGCCAATTTATTTTTCCTGCAAAAATATATCCTTTTTCGCTAACGTGGACCTTAAATCTTTCCAAGTGGCCAACACAACATAGGATCAGAATTTCTGCACCTAGTCCCTTGTCAATTTGCACAAAATCCTCGCCAACGAAGCTTAGTGGAACCTCAAGTTACGTGACTGGGGGTGTGTTTAGGTATCATGACTGGGAAAGGGAAACGAAGTGTTGCCCTCTCCCATCCACTCATATGTTTACTTAAAAAAGAAGAATCTAATCTGGTGGGCCACATACGCAACCATCCCCATGCTTTTGTTTCCCTTTTAATAAGAATAATAAGATACTACTATAATACACTTTTTAGCCACTGATTATTTGCCGAAGGACATTTTACTACATCAGTTACAAAAATCATTAATCCTTAAGTCTAACACTAAGAAGTGAATTAGATTAATTCAAATTCTATCCATCAGAGACTTATAAATTTTCTTATTCCTTTTCTTTCCTTTCCAAAATCTCTCTTTACCATTATATCGATTTACAATTAAACATATGAGTGGGTAGGAAAGGGAAACACTCATACAGGTAGTACTAGGGTTAAACAGTTTAACTTCTTATAGTTATTTGAAAAGATCCGTAAAAAGGAAAAATATTGAGGGAAAGAAATTACAGCACCATGGATCTATGCCTCCGACAAAGATAACAGCACCGATTGTCATGCACTTTTGTCCAGCGGCACCGAAACCAGTAGCAACAAGAGCATTCAAGGTAGCATCCACGCTAGCATCAGGCATAACAACTGCATGATTTTTGGCTCCAACATTGGACTGAATACAATATCAAAACAGAAAATTCAGATTGACATTCCAACTTTTGCATTGAAAGAAGAGAAACTTCATTGCTCATGGTAGCAACTGCCAAATCTTAGAAGAATAAGTACCTGGATGCGTTTCCCTTTGGCCGATGCTCTTGCATATATGTAAGCACCGGCCTTTGCACAAGAAAAAAAATAAATTAATAAAAGACTAAGCACAAGAAAAATTAGTAACCAAGAAAACCGGAAATACAATAGTAAAATTAGTAAGAACCCTAGGGTAGAAATTAATTGAAAGCTGAGAAATAACTTACCGAATGTGGTCCAACAAATGAAATAGCTTTGATGTTGTCATCATCACAAATATCATTGACAATATCCTGCTCAGAACATAGTCTGAAAGATGAGAATTCATATAACAAGAAAGCACATCAAAGCATAAAGCAAAGCAATAGGATCTGACAATTATCTAGCAAAATCATACGTAATGTGAACATAAGATAAGTAACACAAACTGTTTCTTTTGTTCCTGACATTATAATGTAATTACAATGTGGTTAAGTTGCAAGGAGAAGAAATATTTTTTTGTTTTGTTTTGGATGTTTGGCGTGTGTTTTAACATATATCTTCTTGCTTCAGAGCAAAAAGAGACTAATTGACGAAGGTGGAGCGAACAAAGAGAAGAAAGCTAAGAGCAAATCTTACGTGAATTCCATGAACAACATTTAAGACACCATTAGGCAAACCAGCTTCCATTGCTAACTCTGCCAGCATCACAGAGACCCCTGAACAAATGAAATAGAAACCAATGATTTCTATTTTATGCCTAAGCTAAGCTTATTCATGCCAAATGATCATCCAAGTTATTAAGTACTAAGTAAGTTGACATTTCTATTTACTGCTTTGGGTTTTTTCAGTTTCTAGTTTTTTTAGTTTCCACTATCATGTAACTGAAAAAATAATTAGGCTAATCAAGAAGCTCATCCATTTACCATCTCCTCTAAATCGAAAACATACGTCAAGAAACAGATAGATAACACTCATATTTTATGAATGCCATCTCCAAAACCAAAGTTTTGCTGCGTCTGACTCTTTCTTATCGGGTGACGCCAACTTAAAGGTTATTAGGTTGTTACATATACATATATACATACATACATATATATATATATATATATATTTTACTCTCAGATTTCAAGGAACAATATAAAATTTCAGAAGATTATACGAAAATAGAGAATTTAGCCATGAAATCTCACGCAACTTTTTACAGTTATCTGCATCAGGATAAGTGACCAGGGGTCAAAAACCATGCCAGTTTCACAACATATCATCTAAACACCAATGCTGAGAAATGCCTTGAGGTTTTTTTTAATTACTATTTTATTTATCTTTTTATTTTGAATGCATGCCTTGAATTCTTTAGTTCAATGCATTATACAAAAAAATTTCCAGTTTCAATTCATTGGAGGGTTCTTTAATCACCTGGAACTTTTTCTGATGGCTTTAGAACAAATGTATTGCCACATGTGACTGCAACAGGAAACATCTGAGTGGAGAATATACACAAATCAAAAACACCTATCAAATATAAACACGTAAACGAAACTTTTCAGCATGTTATAAACTTTCTTCTTTTTGTTCCCCATTGGGGTAACAAAATTATATCAAGCACACAAGCACCATACAGACATCCTTTTAAAAAAAAAAAAAAGGTGTAAACACCCCATCCTAAGTTTGAACCACAAACTATATCCATAATGCAAAAGGCCGGAAAAGTATACACCTCATCTTTAACATGACTTGCATGCCCTTTTTTTTTTTTTTTTTTTTTTTTTTTTTATAACTACTCTGTATTATTCAAGGTTACACCACAACTTGAACATTACTTTTATATTTCCATTTTTGGCTACCATAGCTGTGGTAAATGTGTTTTGTACTTTTTGTTCTCTCCACTCCCCACCCAAAAAAATATATTAAAAAAATAATAATAATCTAGAAGCTTAAAGTAGCATAGACAATAGCATTTTGAAGCTCATCATGAAGTGCAAATAATCTGAAAAGTTCCAACACCAATTAGGCTTACTTATCTGCCTGAATACAGTAAAAACAACGCAATTTATCAATATTAAACTCGAGTAGTTCTCAAAACAAACAGAATGGCATTCCAAGCAATCTGATAAACCAAAATAGAAGAAATAAAAAAATAGCTAAAAGAACAGAGAAAACAGTCAGGGAGAAAATAAAACAGCAAACATACCCATAAGGGAATTATTGCTGGAAACTCATAAGGGCAGATCCCAGCACAAACACCAAGAGGCTCTCTAATGCTGTACGTATCAATCCCATTAGCTACATTGGAAACAAACTCTCCCATTTGCAGATTTGCCATGCCACAGGCATGTTCCACTGCCTCTATGAAAAAAAAAAAAAAAGAGGTTAAATTCAACCACTACCCACAGAGAAATTGACATAAAACAAAAAATACAGAAACTAACCTAATCCACGTAATACATCAGCATAAGCATCCTTCAATGCTTTGCCATGTTCTGTAGTAATGCACATTGCAAGTTTATCCTACAATGCCATATTCTGATTAAAATTAACAATAGTTGTGGCTTGAATAACATAACTCGAAACTAAGATCACAATACTTACTCTGTCTCTTTGAATAAGTTCTTGGAATTTGAACATAATGCGTTGACGAGCCATAATTGGTGTGTTTCTCCATGTAGCAAAAGCACGCTTAGCTGAAAATACTGCCGCTTTGAACTCCTCATTTGTTGTTAAGGGAACATGAGAAACAATTTGTTGTGTTGCCTACAATTAAGAAAAGCACACATGTCGACCAACATTCATCTTCATGCTAATACGCAGACATAGGACAAGCATTTTTAGGAACAGTTTCCTTACTGGATTGATAACATCAATAGAGGCAAAACTTTGCGAGTCAACAAATCTACCTCCAATGAGATTAGGAACCCTCTATAATACATGCAAAATGAGTTCAAATCCAGTTAGCTTAAACTGAAAGAAAAGAAGGGAGATCAATAATTCAAGAAAAGCTCATCGTCCCAAATAAAGAGAGCTCATTTAAGGTAAACTACACTAATGCCCCCTTAAATTCCTACTTGATTGACATTTCTCTCTCAAACTTTTCTATTGAAAACTGACCGTCCAGCTTAATTGATATTCGCAAGTAAAACCAATCAGCAAAGTCTGCCAATATTTTTAATAGATGTGCCGATGAGTGATATTTGTAAAAAATTAGCCAGTTCATTTGAGAAAAAAGTGTCATCAGTTGACATTTTCATCTTTAATTTCTTTAGAAAACCCCCTTCAGTCTCAGAAATCTGCTAACAACTTGGAGAGTTTGATAATTGATGAACTAAATTGGAGACACTAATTGAATTTAGAGACTAAAATCCTAAGAGGAAAGTAAACAAAAAAACGATTTTCTTAAAGAATGAGGCACGTGTATATGAGTTTGAATATGCCAACACATATAATCTTATGACAAGTACTTGGGGTAAGATTATGTTGACGATTGTATAATTGAAGATTACCGAAGGTTCGTTTTGGCTCCAAGATGGCTTGCTAACTGCAGAGTAACTGTTCCTCACAGCAGATTTTTGAGTTCTCAAAGATTTAAAGTTCCTCACTGCAACATGAACATGCCATAATCCACTCTAAGGAAACAGCATTTATTTCCTCATTTCTTTTAGGGCACAAACTGAAATCAGGGGATCTTCTCGGGTTCCAATCAAGAATCTAACCGATATTTGTTGCTCTAAGAAATGAATGGGTTTCCTCTGCTTTAAGCAGGATGGTGAGATTATAATTAGAGAGAGAGAGAGAAAAAGAGAGAGAGAGAGAGAGAGAGAGAGAGAGAGAACCACTAATGAGAACAGCCCTAATTCTTTTCACCAAACACTAATATAGAAAAGAAACAAACACCTAACTAAGACAGTCAACTTCTTCTCCCATCAAGATTCATGCATCTTCATGAAGAAACTTCTAACAAGCCAGTATCCCTAGTCCTCGGGGGAGGTCGGGATCCAGTTAAATCAAATTTTGCCTAAACGGGTTGATGAAAAAAATCAAGCCCGCACATATTGCAATCATAAACCAAGACTTTGTGGCAACCGCAACCAGATTACCACTAGATTTTGACCACTAAAATGGCAACTTGTTCATGCCTATAAGTTCGCCCTTTGAAATGAGATGTAGTAATCAGCAACAAAATGAATGCCCATTCAATTGCATAGTCCAGATCTCCACATCAACTGTACCTGCAGATCAATGGTTATGCAACAGAATTGGCATGTAATCTTCATCTTTGAATCGACTAACCTACAAATTAATTAGCTCCTACTGACTTTGCTCCTACAAAGCTAAGAAAGTATGCACCAGAACTTGGTTCAAGCTTCCATTGATAGCGCTAACCAGTATATAAGTGAACTAAATATGGATGACAATCCAGTAATATCTACTTTGTATAAGATAGCCTCAGAGGAATCAAAGAGCCTCATATAAGCTGGTATGTTTAAACAGTTAAAAACTAAAATTCTCTCTCTTTTCTGTTATAATAAAAGTATCTAATTAACGGCATTAAATTTAAATAGACCATACCTGTTACATTTCCTTGTCGAATTTTTGCTTTAACATTGTAAACATGCTTTGGAGTAGATAACAAATCTGGATTGCTTTGTCTGAGTCTCTTTAATATTTGGCGAGGTCTTAAGCCAGCCTCTGTCATCTCTTTAATAAGCATAACTTCTCTCTCTGTAAAGCGACGAGCAGAAGGATGTTCTGAAATGTCCTTTAGGGGTTCATGATTGTGCGTTCCATTCCGAATGGTAAGTACCCATAAACCATCATCCTTCTTACCCACAGCATCAAAAGGACAATTTGTTAGCCGAGAACCTGTTTTTCTTCGGCGAGTGTGCTCAGTAGAAGACTCATCAACAGTTTTACGCCTGTTACGATAAACACCTCCTCTGTCACAACCAAGGACAACCACTCTATCCCTCTTGGATTGCTTTATAGTTACCACATACCCCTGAGATACAGCATATTCACCAACGTGTTGAATAAGCTCTTCACGATCTACAAAGGTTCCAGGTGGAGGTGGAAGCATCTCTGGTGATTCATTCGACTCCGCGAAACTTTGAACATCCATCTCTATATTTTGTAGCAAAGTCTGCACATAATCATGAAAAACTTTTTACCCACACTAATAAATGTCAATGGTATTAGCACGCATCCACCTAATTATGCCCCCTTATCCGAGGAAAGATTTACAAGCACCAAGCCACCAACTATTTACTACGTAAAGAAAACACTTTCAATGAATGAATACTGAAGAAATTGAATCAGTTTTACAAATATGAGAAAAACTTACATGCTCATAACTAGGGGAAAACCAAACTCACTGACATCTTACAGTAAAAGAAACTTGTCTTTTATCCAAATTTAGATGGTAGGTTCTTTTAGGCTGTGTTTGATAGGAGGGAAATAAAATAAGAATGAAAGAAATGTGTATAACTTAGGTTAGGAAAATATAGAGCAAGGGAATAGCCTTTCTTTCATTGTGTTTGATAGAATTCCATCCGTCGATCCTGTATCAGGAGAGAATGGAATTAGGGTTCTTTGAAGAATTTGAAACTATCCCCCATTTCATTCCCTCCAACCAAACAACCATAGGTCTTAAAATCCTTCTACTAATCTGCCCACCCCTATCCCTCCTTTCACTTTTCATTCCTACAAACAAGCTCGTCATCAATGTATCATGAAGTTCAAATCTTGCTATCAGTTCTCTCTTCTTTGAAGTCAATCTACTTAACACCTTAAATACAAATACATAAATATACATAAACATGTATAAATATATATATAATAGACTTTCTATTAATTTTGCTTCTAACGACAGAAGTTGTCACCGAAACTTCCTCAAAGTCCCTAAAATTCCAGTTTCCATCAATGCCAACCTCATTTCATAGGGTATGCCTAAATTAGGAGGATGTTTTCTTCCCACATAATTGACAAGTAACATATTTAAAAACTACAGAATAGACTGAAATGAACTTAGAAGTTGCTAAAGATTTTTCGAATCAAAGGTAATACTCAAACATCCAAATTCTAATTCATTTTCTCTAATTTTCTCGAGAACCAAACTGAAATTGACGTCATATGGCAGTGACCAAAAGACAGGATCCTAAATAATTCGCCTCCCTTCCTTCTTGGTTAGCCATCTTACTTGTGAAAGTTTTTCACTCTACTTCAACCAAAAATAAATTCTGAGAATTTCAGTTTTAGTCTTGTTTTCTCCAACTTTCTCGAGAACCAAACTGAAATTAGTACTAAAGATAAGCAAAGGACACTCACCGGCGACGGCGAACGGCCGGCAGATCAAAGGTAACGGAAGTAGTACTTTGGGTCTGCATCGGTGTCAGCCATGGAAATTCAGCCTGTTTGGTGGGAGTTGCGATGATATTGAGAAGCTCCTCCTTTTTTTTTTTTTTTATATATTTTAATTTTAAGGTACGAGATTACAATTAAAGATTTCAATGACAAAATTATAAATCATGAGCTCGTAAAGATAATTAAAAGAGTTAACTTCAAAAATAACCTTGAGAAAAATATTATTAAAACTAGTATTATTTTCGTTTCTTTTCATTGTTAATACTATCACATCATCACTATCAATTGAGGTGGGTATAAAAAATTAGAAATGCTCTCAGTTAACCCTAAGTTTCATTATGACCTTCCCAGTGATAATGGTTTGACAAAAATATATTAAAATTGATGTAATAACAGAAGTTCTAAAACACAAATGAGAGTTCTCATACGTTGTCTATAATGAATATATATATATATATATATTTGTATAGCATTTGACAGTTTAACATAAATGGTCATTTTCATAATGACCAACCGGTCAATTTCATTATGATCTTCTCAGTGTTAATGATGTGATTCATATATCTTGACATTGACGTAACAACAGGGATTCTAAAACACAAATGAGAGTTGACATACGTTGTCTATAATATAAAAATATAATTAGATGTTATGCAAATGGGAGTTTCCCACTTTCCCATCCAGCCTCCCCTCCCCCCTAACCCACAATATATAACTCCTCTCTCTATATCTGTCATCTTTTTCCCTTTCTCTATAATGCAATTATGATATTGACTAACTTCTTGCTGTTTTATTTAAGAATGGTTGTGGTTTGTGTTTTCATCAAGTATAATGGTCAGTGGTACGGTAAATCGAGATATGTTAGTGGTGAAATGAAGGGATTATTAGTGCCCCTTCCCGCAACTTATGTTGGTCTTATTGAGTTGGTGAGGAGTGTTATTGGAATGAGGGGCCTAGAGAAGACAATAGTCATGAGATATGCCGTTGAACCTAGAATGCCTCATATGAGAATACAGTGTGACGCCGACGTTAATTTTTACATATAATTGAAGAAGAAGGATGTTCATGTGCTTAGTAAATTCTCAATTCATATCGATGTATTGGATTAGTCAGTGGCCGAAGCGATACCACCTGAGGTAGGGGAAAGCAATCACATACCTGTGCAACCTTCTAAGGTTGGTGGACAGAGTGATGAAGCCATGCCATCTGTTGCAGCCTTCTAGGGTTGGTGGACAAAGTGATGAAACCATGCAACCTGTAGCTGTTAACAATCTTATCATCCCTTCTCCTATCCTTCCTCCTGTCCTGCCTTCTATCATTTCTCCTATAATAGGTCTGGATTTGCACATGGAAGATGGACTTGAAGAGCAATATAAATTCTTGAACAAGGACTTAGGCATGAACCATGATGATTGTAATGTCGGGGAATTCAATATTGAGGAAGCTGCTCGTGATTCAAACGAGAGGAGTATCGCAGGAAGCATTGGAGCTCAATCTATTGTCAATAGAACTAGAACTCAATTTGTTCATATATCTGATAGTGACAATTTTTCTTGCATAGTAGTAATTGCTGATTTTACACATATCACAGTGCACGTAAATAATATTTTTTATAACAAAAAATTACTGCAATACCATTTTCATTATGATGCCATGAGTAAACACTACAAATTCAAGGTGAAGAGCTCGACCACTACTCTATTGCACGTGGTATGTATAGATAATGAGAAATGCCTATGGCAGTTACGTGCAACTAGGATGAAGGGCATTGAATTGTTTGTTATGAAGAGATACAATGAAGTCCATTCTTGCTCTATTGAAATCGTTCAAGGGCATCATCATTAAGTCAAGAGTTGGATGAATGGGGAGTATGTGAAGGCAAAATACGTGGATCTGACTAATACCTCATATAGACCTTGGGAAATAATGTGGGACATGCATGATGAATTTGGAGTGTCTTTCAATTATCTGAGAGCATGACGAGTGAAGGAAGCTGCACTGACCAGCCTACCGGGCGATGATGCAGAGTCATACAAAGATAAATTTTATATTAACCATGGTAATTATTTTAAAGATAGGTATGGTAACTTACATATTGACCACATGATAATTATTTTTTAATAATGACATCTCTTGTCCCTTTACAATTATGTCTGCCTGGTGTGAAATGGTTAAGAGAAAAAATCCTAGATTCGACATTCACATTGAGACCGACTCATAAAAGAGTTTAAAATACTTTTACATGTGCTTGGCTGCCTCGAAGCATGGTTGGCCTCATTGTCGTCCAATAATTGTGGTTGATGGATCAACATTAAAGGTTGGGTTTGGAGGAATGCTGCTTGCTGCTTGTGGCCACGACGCAGATGGCTCCATATTTCCACTTACTTTTGGTATCGTTCCGTCGAAGAGCAATGAATCATGTAAATGGTTATTCGAGAAACTAAGGGATTCAATAGGCATGCGAGAGTCTCTTGCAATTGTGGCTGATAAGCATAAGGTATCGAATATGCAGCCAACATTGTCTATTCATATGCTGATTTTGGGATATGCGTTTCATACTTGGCTGCAAACTTGAAGACAAGGTACAAATTTTTTAAGGGCCCTATGAAGACCTATTTTGACGGTGCATCGAGGGCATATCTTGTCAGCGAGTACCAGTGTCATATGGAATCCATCCGAAATCGTAACCCTAACTTGCACCGATACCTTTTGCAATCAGATCCTCAAAAATGGTCTCGAGCATACTTCAATGGATGAAGGTATGCAATCATGACAACCAACATTACCGAGTCATTGAATAATATGGATCAGAAAGCCAGATTAATGCCAGTGGGATTCTTTGTAGAATGGTTAAGGTAACTACTACAAAGGTGGTTTGTCAACAGACCTGAAGAGGTCCTGAAACTTACATCGAGACTGGCCCCTAAAGCAGAGAAAATTCTTCACACACAGTTTTCATTGTGACTAATAGTAATGGTACGTGATAACTACTAAAAATGACTTATGGAATATGCAAAATTTTGTAATGATTAATAATTTTTTAAATGACCTTGCAATAATTTTGATTATGATATCGAAGAAACTAATGTGTTCAACTTCCCTTTGTTTACAGCCTCGACCAACTGATCAATTTGAGTATGTCGTTACTAACAAGGCTGCTCAGACCTGAATTGTGGATATGAGATAAAGGACTTGTACCTGCAGACGCTTTCAGGTGGATCAAATTCCTTATCCTCATGTTATGGTCGTTTGTAACCACAGACGAATTGATCCGTACAATTATTGCTCCCATTACTACACGAAATAGGCTCTCTGTGCATTATATGAACCTATAATCCATCCGATTGGCAACGTCGAGGGTTGAGATGTTTCTGAAGAAGTCAGATCCCAAGTTGTCAATCCTCCTAAGACAAAACATGGTCTCGGAAGACCAAGGGTTACTAGGAATTTGTCCCAAGATGAGGAACCAGAGACTATTCGGTGCAGCAGATGTCATGATTATGGACATAACCGGCAAACTTGTACTAACCCAGTACCGTTACACACAGGCCCAACAACAAGGTTGTATAGATCTTTCACATCTCAGAACATCGTATGTGATGGTTTTATCACTATTTTGTATCCGCAGTTACGCACAGTTTGCTATAACTTTATGTCATTAATTTTAAGTATTACGTTTGTAGGTTTCTTATTTAGGTGTTATGAATGATTGTGTTTGGTTATCTATATATGCCTAACATTTAACAGTTTAACACAAATGGTTATTTTCATAATAACCAACATATCAATTTCATTATGGCATTCTTAGTACTAATGATGTGTTACATATATCCTGACATTGACGTAATAATAGGGGTTCTAAAACACAAATAAGAGTTGTCATACGTTGTTTATAATGAAAAAAAAAACATAGATTTGCCTATTGGTCATTTTCATAATGACCAACAAGTCAATTTCATTATGACATTCTCAGTACTAATGGTGTGATATATATATCTTGACATTGACGTATCAACAAGGGTTATAAAACACAAATGGGAGTTGTCATATGTTATCTATAATGGGGGAAAAAAAACATAGATTTGCCTAATATTTGACAGTTTAACACAATATGTCATTTTCATAATGACCAATATGTCAATTTCATTATGATATTCTCAATGATAATGGTTTGACAAAAATATATTAAAGAGCAAAGATAACATGTTAACCATTACATGTTGCAACAAACGGAGTTTTAAAACTTTAAAAATGATCTCTAATGAAGAACATAAAGGGGCTATTTACATAATTGAAATATAAAAATTTTTTTTAAAAAAGTTATTAATAAGTTTATTATATCCACCCCTTCATTACTTTTGTAATTGTCTTCAACATTTCTCTTTGCATGAGACCATAGATAACATGTTAGCCACTTCTGATACATATTCATGCGTCCCCGAATAACCCAATAACGGATGTTCCTCCCTTCTATCAAGCATTAGCATTCTTAATGGTAAAAATGTCACATTCACCCCTGTTTCATGGTTTACAAATGACAAGGAATCACAAACCACATCATTATCACTGTTAAGAAGGTCGTATGAATACATTATCAATACATTAGCTTACTCATTTTCTTGTCGAGGAATATCTTGCATGATGGTGACAGGTTTTGGGTAAGTTTCCAGAGGGTTACTTGGTTCGAATTTAAATAAACTGATCCTTTCAGCTAGCATTGAAATAAACTTGGACATGTATTCTAATGCTTCTCGGACATTATAATTGTGAGGGCCTTCAAAAATAAAAGAGTCGTACACTTCAATGGTAAAATTCAAAAGGTCGAACTTTGCTAATACCCAATGTTTCAAATCTTCCAAGTGCATTGAGATTGACAAAGTATTCACCTCAAACCATGACAAACCAAAACAGATAGACACACTAAATATGATCTTCAGTAAATAATCACACGATCTGCAATTAAATTTATCTGGTGTTTTCTTATAGACGGGTCACAATGCACCAATCGTGGCACTAAAAAATGTGTCTACTATTGTGACCTTTCGTTGTAGTAGTTCGGGGAAATGCATGTTCTTCTTCCTCAGATAGTAGAATGCAATGTCAATGTGCTAAATACACAAACCAGAATCAAATGGCAAAATAGTATAAGTCAACACAAAAATTACTTACTTCACATAAGGTTAACAAAAATTGACTACATGGTAAATTTTTTTTTTTTTTTTTTTTTGACTACTTATTTCATTCCAGAGCCACACAGGAGAGGTTGCCAACTCATAAAACCAACTTTTTTTTTTTCAGTTGCCATAAATCCGAGGTCATAGGGTTTGTCCAATATCTTATACTTTGCGATATATCGGGCATGCTGTTTCCTTAAAAAAAAAATTTAAATTAGTGAGGACAATATTAAATATCATTTTTAAAGCAAAAAGACATTTCTTCGTCACAACCAAATTATCCTTAAGGAGGCTTGTTCAGTAATTCTTTCTTTATCTACACCATTTTCTTTAGGAGGTTCATATGAGAGACCTCATAGGAGGCCATAAATGACCATTTTCATTGGAACATGGGCTGCTGAGCCACTCTCAACCACATGTCTATACCTCTTTTGTCCAAGCCTTGAAAGTTTGAACCTTTTCTACTTAGGGATCTATAAATGATAAATATCAAACAGATAAAAAAAATAGTAACAATCAAAATGACTATGTTTGTTGTTACATAAATTAGTAACAACCTGATCATTTATGTTCTCCTCTTGTTTCTTGGCTGCTTCTTCATTCTTTCTCTCCTCTTTATCTTGTTCTATGGCTGTTTCTACATCATTTCTCTCCTCATCTTCTCCCTTGACTTCTTCATTTTTTTCTCCTATTCTTTTTCCTTGGCTGCTTCAGCCTTTTTCTCCTCCTCATTTCCCTTACCATTTTCATACTTTTTCTCCTCATTTTCCTTGGCTTCGCCCTCCTCTCCTTCTTCATACTCTTTATATTTTTCATGTGTAATTTCACAATTAGGTCATAATAAAAATTACCAGTTGGTCATTACAAAAATTACTATCTGCATATAAAGTATACTCAATACAAAAATTTTTAGGATTACCTCATCGTTTTCTCTCTTGTCATCTTCATCTTTTTCAATTTCTTTCTCTTCATCTCCCTCTCCATCTTCGTCTCCCTGCAAAAGGGGAACATATGAGCGGTCATTACAGAAATGACCAGTTGGTCATTATTATTTACTATGGGTCATTACAGATATGACTAGTTGGTCATCACAAAAATGACTAGTTGGTTATTATCGTATCAATCAATTACCATGGGTCATTACAAAAATGATCATTTGCATATAAGGTATACCCGACATAGAATTTTTTAGGATTACCTCATCATTTTCTCGCTTGTCATCTTCATTTTCTTCATCTTCCTCATCCTCTTCTTCATCTTCTTTCTCTTCATCTTTATCTTCCTCAAAAGGGAAAAACACCAACGATCATTATATCAATTACCATGTGATCATCATAGAAATTACAGGCAACTACAAATAATCACCTTATCAGCATTTAAGAAGTACAGGGTTGCCTTCACATCTTTATCCGCAACGACACCAATGTCAGAGTCGAGGAAGCCATCATCTTGAGGGCCTAATCGGAGGTCATCAGAATCAGTCTTCGTAGCATCCGAATAATCTTTCTAAACATTCCTTTTGTGCTTGCAGCTCACATGGTACGCAGTGGTTGGGTTCCCCTCAACATTTTCATTGAGTTATACAATAATTTTAGAATCCTACATAGGAGCTTCCTGGACTTCTTCTGTCCCTTTTTCAGCTCGTCCAATTTTTTGTTCATTGAATAGACCTCTCCTTGAATCTCTTTCTGAAACTCCAGCCAATCGGAGTTTGTCGCGGTACTCGGTTAGGTGACAGTTGTCTTACGAGGTGCCTGATGCACAACTATTGGGTTCTTCAAAAATAGTTGCGCAACACATGACTCCTTCAACTCTTTGTCAGTTGGCATCATCACAAAACACTGCAGCTACACACATTTGATTCAATAAAAAATTACCACAGGATATTATGTAATGACTAGCACTAGTATTAACACTAACAAAAGTATAGTCATTATTAAAATTATCACCCGATCATTATGTAAATGATCAACATTAGTATTAACGTTAACAAAAGTATGGTCATTATAAAAATTACCACCCGGTCATTATATAAATGACCAACACTTGTATTGACACTAACAGTAATAATAATATAGTATAGAAATTATATGTTTGTCATCAACAGTGGTTCAAGCCGACATCACAGCATCAAACTTTACATTATCCATGGAGGTCCATGACAGTATACGAGGATTGGCCTTAACGTGCTTGGTCATGAATTTGCCTGCTATTGTTGGGATGGTCTCATATACCTAAACGAGTAAGGCATGAGGAAAACTCGCGATACTGTAATGCACTTTATCAACCTTTTTTAATGGTCTTCTCTTTGAAAACATCTCGTTTTCAACTACATTACATATTACAGCTCTCGTTGCCTCATATGAGAACACGCCCCATGGAGAAGCATTGAACTTATCTAAGTTATTGGCTAGGGCAAAATATTTTGGGTTTATCTTCACGGAATTTGCATTTGCAAGAGGAATGCAAAATATCATGTACAGTAAGCCAAGCTTGACAGCGTCATCGTCATTGTCAAAATTTGCTTGCACCTCTAAATGTTCTCTCGACACAGCTTGTAATGTAGAAAAAATATCTACTCATTAATCAGTTATTAACTACTGGTGCGAGATGGTAGACCCTACACATTTTATGCTGTTTATCAGGCAGAACTCGTTGATGGAAAATCTGCCCAGGTCTTCACCAACCTCAAACCACAAAGCATCACCTATTTCTGAGTGATCTGTCAAACGCATTACATTCACTACTAGAAAAGAGGGATTACACGACGGGTTTTAACCGTCGTGTAAAGTTTTCACGACGGTTCCTTAACCGTCGTGTAATCCAGCGTCGTGGAAGATAACAGGACGGTTTTAATACCGTCGTCGTATCTAAGTTTTACACGACGGTTTTGCAACAGTCGTGTAATCCCAGTAAAAAGATATGTGGTGAAGCAAAAAAACGAAAATTACATGACGGTTCCGGAAGGAACCGTCGTGTAAACTTACAATTACACGACGGTTCCGAAAGGAACCGTCGTGTAATCTCCAAACACATAGGAGATTACACGACGGTTCCGGGAGGAACCGTCGTGTAATCACTAGCGTGTAATTTATTATTTAAAAAAAAATTTGGGTTTTTTTTTATTTCTCACAGGTGGCATAATCTGTATGTTATCCAATACACGATCCAAAATATTAACTTCATTAATCAAACTAAAAATACACTCCAATTATTACATTACAAGTTTATACATCATAATTAATGAATTCCATTACATGTCCAGACCATTCTCCCCTAATCAGATCCAAATTCTCAGAAGTATAAAATTGTTTACTTTCAAGTGCGTCAATTCCATTCAACACTATATCCCTCATAAAACCTAAAATAAAATAACCACATTCAACACTTCCCTCTTGGAGAGGACAAGGACGGTTCGAGATTTTGGTTTTACAGTCTCGTCTCCTTCTAATCCCTTCTCCGGTCGTAATCTTCCAATCCGTTAGGGCCCTAGCAAATTGGTAAAATTCAAACTAATTAAGATGCATATAATTAAGATTAAAAAAATAACATATTCAAATTGACTTACATGTTCATTAGCTCAGTAAAATCGTCGCGCTTCTTCTCCCGAAGAGGATCAAAATAAAGGACGAGGTCCTCCCATGGGTCAATGACACCCAAAACCCAATGTCTCCCTCTGTTATGTGGCACAAGATAAAGCCGTTCTTTGGGTGCGTCACGCAAAAAGCTGAGAAGATTGTCGGCTCGCTCTCTCCTGCCAGCATCTTCAGTATCTGTTCTCACCGGTGAGATCAAGCTTGGAGACACAAACACAAACTTCTCAGCTTGCCCGTTAATTCTACATAGTTCCTCCAAATATCTGCATAACCGTATCAAAAATGTTACTCTACATGAAATATAGAAGATTTCCAGATAAAAAGAAAATACAAGATAAAGAATGTCGTACCTCATGTAGACTAATATACAATTCACACTGATTTCTTGTAAATTAATGAACTCATAAATATCTTCAAAGCTCAGAAAGACAGGCATATCAAAACCCATAATCGTGTATGGTATTGGGACCTCAATCTGATTACCTTGACGCATGAAACTATGTGCATAATAAGCCAAAAGCCTCATTGCCCTGTTAATGTTATTAAAGTCGAATACGAGTTTTTGTTCTGCGCACCTTGTTGTACCTCAGTTCGAGAGTCGATCATTTTATTTCCAGCCTTTTTTTGGCGTTTTTTATTGCCAGTTGCTGGGTCGGGAACGTGACTAGGCCCTCGACTCGCCTTGTTCATACTCATGTCGAGCTCAACTAAACTTTTAGGCCAAGCAACAAACCCATTAACAGCATCCTCCACAGTGGTTGCGTCGTACGTCGGTATAGGTAATGGTGATTTTTTTAATTTGGGCACGTTGATTGACACTCGCACGTTCCCTTCCCCCAGTGGAATCCCATTCACCGTATCGGTGGGGAGGCTCTTGAGCCATACTCTTCCAAACGCAACAAGCAACTGTCCACCCTGAACTTCATCGAAGATATAGAGCTTACACTTTTGATTGTCGACCGGCATGGTTGGCGGCTCAGCAACTCCATCTTGTTTTTCTTGGGTAGAGCAACTAGCCTTAAAGCTGTTGTGTTGGTCTACGGTTGACACATTCTTGGGATCAACCGACGGCTCCACATCTCTATTCGCACATAGACCACGCACCAACGCCTTTAATTCTTCTATTTCACGTCTCATTGATTGTACTTCATTGTCTTTCTTCGAACTTCGACTTAGGTTAAAGTACTGAGACGGCTTTACGAACTTTGATTGGCCACGGACACGGCCTTTGTGTTCAGGTCTAGATAATGCATGCGACAATACATCATTAGTGCCAACTGACTCGAAAGTGCCTTGGCTCTCTTGTGTGTTGTACTCCATCTACAAGATTATTAACAGAAATCATTTAAGCAAAAGGGTTGTAAGTACGTATAGTAGTGATGAAGAAATCATTGTTAGTTAGTAAACTTACTATCAACTCGCTAGCTTTTTTACATGCTGGATTTTTCAACTCTCCATCAAGTCTCATCTGTTGCTCAAGCCACAAACCATCTCTTCTCTCCCATTTCCCAGTCTTCTTAAACTGTAATTAACATCGTTAGTATAAATGGGATACGATTTAGTACAAACAAAATTTATTGACATACCATTTCCTGGTCGAGCTTCCTATATCCGTCTCGGCCTCCTCTTGATGAGTATTCGTTGTTTGTCCTTATTTCGCTTCCACGATCAGATAGTTGTTGGAATTGCGAGGACGTTCTATACTGAACGAATTTCATCCAATCCTCTTCTTCAATATTTGGGTAGTTGTCAATAACTTTTTTCGGCCGTGTCCACACACTTTCTTCATTTATAAATTCCTCGACAAATGTCTTGTACAGATCGTATCGAAAATTCCTTGCAGTTTCACCACATGATTTTAAACAAGTGCTCCGGAAGCTTTCTTCCACGGTGAAAGAAGTAACAGTTTCTTTCCAAATAATTTCTTTCAATTCGTCTAAATCACGAGATCTCCAATCTTGAATCCATATTGGAACGTGCTCTCTAGCGAGTACGCCAATCCAGCTCATCAATTCGTCACCGTGCTTCCCTTCCGGTTGTCCTTTCTCGTCAAACGTGACTTGAATTCGTTCACCTCTTTTCCTTGCCATATGGACGCGTTTCATTATTGTTGCCCTTCGCTTGCCCTCGACAGTGGGATCCATCGGGTTTCTCCTTCGTGCTCGTCCCTTTTTGGAATGTTCCATTGTAGTCGTTCACCTACATTTATTGGCAAATAAAAAAAAATAACGTTAATGGGTATTCGAACTTTTTTTTTTTTTTAATTGTTATTATGTTGGCACAAATAAAATATAGTGAAAAATATAACAAAAGTTATATTTCCACACGGGCGGCAAGCGCCCAAGGGCGCATGGTGCCCCACATGGGCGCCTGGAGCCCAAGGGCACCTGGCGCCCCACAGGGGCGCCTGGCGCCCCACACGAATTAGGACAAAAAAAAAAAAAAACACTTGAAATAAAAGCATAAGTGCAAAACGCTGTCATAGGACAAAAATAACACTCGAAAAATTCATGTTTATGCTTTTATACATATATATATGTGATTGCTTCTATATTATTCCTCCAAAAACTCAAGTTGACATTTCATCGAGCATATTGTGGGCGGGAAAAATTCATGTGTATGTAAAGTGTAAAAACCATTCACAAACCATTAATCTACAAAGAGTATCATTATGAACTTAAACACGCATGCTAAAAAATGGATCTTTAGTGACAAACAACAAGACAAAATCCCAAATTTATTTTAAGTTGTATATGAAGTTACCTTAATTTTCTTTGAAGATGAATAGACACTCCAAAACCAATAGATTGGCAACGGCGGCGGCAACGACGGCGACGGCGGTGCCAACGACGATGACGGCGGCGGCAACGACGGAGTTGGCGGCGGCTTGGAGGAGGAAGTGGGTACTTGAGAAATTTAGAGAGTGTGAAGAGAAATGAGAAGGTATGTGGAGAGAAAAGGTAACGAAGTTGTATTTAAGTAATGGGTTTGCGCGCGGATTTTGAAAAACGCAAGTTAAAAATTTTCAAAATTTTTTCAAGATTACACGACGGTGTATTTTAAAACCGTCGTGTAATAGGAGATTACACGACGGTCCATGGTGGACCGTTGTGTAATCCCCCTATTCGGGGGGATTACACGACGGGCCCACCAGGGCCCATCGTGGTGTAATCCTTTAAGGATTACACGACGGGCCCAAAGGGGCCCGTCGTGTAATCCACATTCGGGGGGGCCCGTCTTGTAATCCCCTCAAATTAGGGATATTACACGACGGTCCCTGGGGGACCGTCGTGTAATCTTTAAAAAATTTTGAAAATTTGTCACCACATTCCGACGACCTCATACCACTGTGTTGTATACAAAAAATTACGCAAACTGTAGCATTGGTCCTGATTCAAATTTAATATTCAATATATATATATATATATAGCAATCAACATAACAAATTAAATATGGTACAGATCATGATGAATTATAATAGAAATTAATTAATGTACTTGTACACAGTAAATGGCATAATGTTCAAGTTTTTTTCTTTTTTCTCTTTGCTGCCTCAACACGTGTCCATTCAATATCTGGTCGAACCAAGTGTGAAACATCATCATCGAATTCGTCAATCTCCTCAACCGGTGGCATTCCCTGTGTGAAAGATGGAATGTCGGAGCAATCTTCCTCATCTTCTTGCCCATCACGGTACAATTTTGGCTTCATCGGCACAACTAAGGACAACTCTGCATTGCTGGGATCCATTGTATAAAATACTTGGATTGCTTGTGATGCCATAATGAATGGATCATTTTTGTATCCCAATCGTCTAAAGTCCACAACTGTGATGCCATCACTGTCAATCCTTACATAATTATTGTTTGCCCATTTGCACTTAAAGAGTGTTACATGTAACTCTTGCGAACAGCCGTCCTTCTGAAAGACATGACTTCGTAGCCACAGACGAAACGTCCGATTGTGGTCACCGTGTATCAACTTTTCATTTCGTCCTCTTCTAGGATATTCATCTCTTATTTCCTGTAGGTGAATCTCGATAAAAGGCTCAACTTCAACCATATTATGTAAAGTATAGAGACAAGCTTTCTCCTATTCACATCGATTTACCTGCGATGGTACGCCGACGGATAGTCTTTTCCAGTCAATGTTTGTACTATTCGGCAACCCAATCGCCTCCGCGGTGGCAAATACTTGGAGTAAAATTCGACCGATTCCTCCGCAATGTAGCTTTCTACTATACATCCTTCTGTCCGATTTCGGTTCTTGACATAACCCTTCAAAACCTTCATGTACCTTTCAAAAGGATACATCCATCTCAAGTACACCGGTCCACATAGCTTCAATTCCCGGACTAAGTGCACCGTTAGATGAATCATTATGTCAAAAAATTAGGGTGGAAAGTACTTTTCAAGCAAGCACAAAGTCTTAAGCAACTCTAATTGTAGCGAATCTAGTGTCAATGGATCTATTACCTTAGAGCATATCGAGTTGAAAAATGAGCATAACTTGATAATTGCGAATCTCACATCCTTCGTTAAAACTCCTCGCAACGCCAGCGGTAATAACTGTTGCATCAAGATATGACAATCATGTGATTTCATGCCAATCAGCCTCAGATCCTTCATAGACACCAACCTTTTCAAGTTGGAAGAATACCCGTTGGGCACTTTACAGAAGCGAGCCACTCACAAAACTTTCTTTTTTCTTGTCTTAATGGTGTGTACTTCGCCGGAGGTAAGTAAGTTGCATTCCCTTTCTTCGTAGGGATCAAGTTAAGTCTAATCTTCAATTCCTTAAGATCCAACCGTGCCTTCTCACCATCTTTGCTCTTATTAGGAATGTCTAGCAATGTGCCCACTATTGATTCACACACGTTTTTTTCAATATGCATCACATCCAAGCAATGACGAACAAAAAGTGTCCTCCAATATGGAAGTTCGTAGAAGATTGACCGTTTTTTCCAAGGGCCGTCAACCATGGGATCATTGTTACGCCGTTTTCTTTTCCCGAGCACCACTTTCAAATCCTTAACCATCTCATAAACGTCTTCGCCGGTCAAAACCCGAGGAGGGTTTCTTTCTTCCGTTTTGCCATCGAAAGCCTTTTTCTGTTTGCGGTATCGATGATTTTGTGGTAAGAATCTCCTATGACCAAGGTAAACGGTTTTCTTACCATTCTTCAATCGGATGGAGGATGTTTCTTTCATACAAACGGGACAACCGATAGAACTCTTGACTGAATAACCAGATAGATTTCCATAAGCAGGAAAGTCATTGATTGTCCACATCAGCATTGCACGGAGTGTGAATGTCTCTTGACGGTAAGCATCTCTAACTTCGATCCCCTTTTCCCATAAGCTCTTTAGATCATCGATTAGTGATGCTAAGTACACATCAATGTCATTCCCTGGTTGTTGTGGACCAGATATCAATAAGGTCAACATCAAGAACTTTCGCTTCATGCTCAACTTCGGAGAGAGATTGTAGTTGACAAGTATGACGGGCCAAGTACTATGCCTACTACTCATATTACCATATAGGTTAATTCCGTCCGCCGACAAACCAAGACGTAGATTCCGTGGTTCCGCACAAAATTCAGGATGATCGGCATCAAAGGTCTTCCATTGTGGTGCATAGGCTGGATGTCTAAGCATACCATCTTCAACACGTTTATCATGGTGCCAAGTCAAATTCTTGGCATGCTCGGCATTACGGAATAAACGTCGTAGACGCGGTGCCGGAGGAATGTACCATAACACCTTTGCCGGCACACCTTTGCTGCCATTCGTGGCTTCTTGCCCTTCTTCCATCTTGACTCCTTACAAACCGGACTTTCATCCAAATTCTCATACGCATTTCGGTAAAGGGCGCAATCATTTGGACATGCATGAATTTTTTCATATTCCATTCCCAAAGTGCTCAACGTCTTCTTAGCTTCGTACATACTAGCAGGTATTTTATTATCAACCGGTAGAACCTCTCTTAGAAATTCTAAAAGAGCTGTGAAACTAGAATTTGTCCACCCTCCCGATGCCTTCATGTTCCATAATTTGACCAATGCGGACAATTTCGTATATTTACTACACCCGTCATACAAGGGCATCTCGACATCATTCATCATTGCTTCAAATAACTCTGGACGATGCACAAACTGTTCTTCCAAATCATTAACCATATCAAACAAATTATCTCCTACAACTTCCTCAACAACATCATCTTTCGCTTTGTTGTTCGATGATGGATTAAAAAACATTTCACCGTGTAAATACCACGTTTGGTACGAACAAATAATCCCACGCGAAAGCAAGTGTCTTCTAACTTCATCAACTGGATGAGATCTATGATTTCCACAATCCACACAAGGACATCGAATCTTATCATTCTTCATGTGAGTTTCCGCAAATGACAAAAATTCTTCAATCCCATCTCGATATTTTCTAGTCAATCTATTAGCCCACATCCATTTTCGATCCATTTCCAAGAACCCGACCTAAATCGATATTAAATTTATCATACAAATTATTCAATAATCAAGTTTTTGCATTTAAAAACACAATGTATAGTCAACAACTAATCAAACCGAAAAAGAAAAAAAGAGAATATATACCATTTTTGAGATCTACAATAAATCGTCCATAAAAATCAAATAAATAAAAAGAAGAGTAAGTAATAATCACAATACTTACAAATATTTAATATACGCGAGTGTTGGTTTCGCAGTGGAGGAGACGTGTGTTCCCAGGTGTCTGTGATGTTTTTCGCGGCTGCGTGATAGATCTGTAATGAGATGAAATGAGAGCTGTTGAAGGGTAAAAAAGTTAGGAATACACGACGGGTTCTTAAAACCCGTCGTGTAAAGTCGCACTTTACACGACGGTTCCAAGGAACCGTAGTGTAAAGTGGCTCCGCGAAGCACTTTACACGACGGTTCCTTGGAACCGTCGTGTAAAGTCGGACTTTACACGATGGTTCTTTGGAACCGTAATGTAAAGTTGCTCCGCGAGGCACTTTACACGACGGTTCTTTGGAACCGTAGTGTAAAGTTACTCCGCGAGGCACTTTACACGATGGTTCATTGGAACCGTAGTGTAAAGTCGGACTTTACACGACGGTTCTTTGGAACCGTCGTGTAAAGTGCCTCGCGGAGCACTTTACACGACGGTTTCAAGGAACCGTCGTGTAATCTCCGTCGTGTAATGTACTTTTTGTAGTAGTGAATGTTGTGCAAGACATGCTTATCCCATCCAAGTGTCTTCAACTTCAGAAATTTCTTAATGCATGGTTGCCAGATCACTCCCTGGTTGTCGGGGTGACAACCACTCTTTCAAGTTACAAGTATTTATAATAGAGTAATTATATTAATTTTTGCACGGGTAATTTCAATATCCTGTACGCGTCAAACGTACAGAACCTGTGGTAATGATATCATAATAGAGTAATTATATTAATGACCAACAAGTAATTATAAAAATGACCAGCTGGAAATAACAGAACTCTGAGTAATTAAATTAATGACTAGAAAGTCATCATAAAAATGACCTATGTATAACATTACAACATGATCTCAAATAAATAACCACACAACCGTATTTTTCAATATCACCAATAGTTAACCAAACATCAACACAAACAAAACACCTTCAGCAACCAAAAATTTATATAAACTAATACACTCAATTTGTCTCTCAATATCCAAATACCAAACTAACAAACTTTTAGTTTATATCACAAAATCAAATAAAAATACAAACTTTATGTTTTTTATGTAAATTGTTTTTCAACAAATCAAGTAGAAATGTAGAATCAAATAAAAAACACATATAAAAATGCCAAATTTTTTACATAATCAATCAAAAATGTAAACGTCCTCATTAAAATGCACATTTTTACCAAATGTATATTAAAAATGCAAATTTTTTAAACAATTAATTGAAAATATAAAATTTTTACCTCTTCAAAATCCACATTCTTCTTCTCTTTAAGGGTTCTTTTCACATTCTTGGATTCCTTAACTTCTATTTCCCCCTACTTTCTCTTCAACCCTTCCTCGGGTGCCCTTTTTTTTTCTCTGGTGCCGGTTTTTTAGGATTTTTCTCCGCCGATGACCGTTTCTCTGCCGAAGCCATTACTCGGAAAGACCTCTTTTCGAGAGTAATGTTTTTCTCCGCCAACTTCGTGGGTTTGGACATGGGAGACTCAAGAATTTTAGAGATTTTTCACCCATTACAGAGTTCGAAAAGCTTTATAGAAGGCGTGGGTGGTGGTTTCAGGCAGTTTTGGACAGTTTCCAAGCTGTTTTGGAGCAGTTTCCGACAGTTTCCATGGGTGGTGGTTGTTGGGATCTAAATGTGCCCTAAGGATAGAAAATCAATATTAGGGATTTTCTGTAAATATAACATTTTGATATTAATAAGAGGAGGTTATTCATGTTTAATAAGATGTGTCCTATTTACTTTCATTTGTTGATTGTATGGTTATTTTGAGCAAACATAAAATACTCCTTGACTGTTGGTAATATATCAGATTACCATATGTATACGGGGTATACATAGAAGACGTGGTAATTTGATAACAGTCTAAATAAATAGTCCACAATCGATGGAATAAGATTTGGGGATCTTATTCATGATAAGATTGTACAAGTTGTCTACTTCCTTGGAGGGATGGTTTGTCTTGACCATCGGATAGGTTCCGAGTAGAAACTTTAATGTATACCAGTATTGAGGTATGACATTGGACTGGACCTAAAGTGTTAATTGATTCGGTTTAATAATTCCGTTTATAAGAATCAATGACACTTTGATTATCATCATGCATTAATCTTAATCCTGAAATGATTACTTGAATTCGCATCCATGACTTTTGTACTTTAATGCACTACATGTGAGACACTGTTAATTCATGGTCAATATACTTGTGTTTTGGGTGCATGACTTATGGATGGAGAAATCAAGATTCATAGATACGGAATCCATAGCTATCTTAACGATAGTAAATGTTATCTACTTAAAGGCATTATTCGGGGATTGAAAGATAGTATAACAAGATCTTGGCCATCGGTTTACTTTGTGTTCTCTGGTGGTTTACCAATTGTATGGTTTTATAATTGGTGATTCTTTCAATAGAGAATAATGGAACTTTAAGTTAAAATGATTGAAAAGGTAAAACGGAAAAAGTCCTTAATTCAATCATGGATGACATATGGGGATTAAGCAAGCGATGAATAAATCATAGAAGAAGCACTACGTGAGAGAGCTTTCGTAATACGGTATGTAAACAGGAGTTCAGCTTCAAACTTTTAGTGGAATAGTTTTGAAGTTGATAATTGATGAATAATTAATCTGGGATTAATTTTTCACAATTATAGGAGCCTCTTTACATATTTCCATCGGGTCCCTCTATTAGCTCGCAAAGTTCCATAAAGCGTCTCGGGATTTGTTCCTTATGAGATCGGTAAATTTAAATAGAATTTAGTAATGTCTATTAAGACATGTTACTCTCTAACATGCAATCCAGAAAAGATTGGACATGTAAAATTTGTAGACAAATGATTTGTCAACATGTGATTGGTTAATTTGAATTTTGGAAATAAGATTGTGTTTGGATTATTTAATTTTGAAAAAATAAATTTTTCTCTCCTAATCTCAATAAGGTGCACGGTTTTTAGATAGGTGGAGGGAAGAAAAATTTTGTTTCAAAATTATTCAAATAAATTCCTAACATTAAATTATTAATTGATTTAAATAATGGAGATTATTTCATGTATTTTTCTTTCCTAATTAAAAGTGGTTCACGTTTTTTTTTTTTTTTTTGAGGAAAGGAAATTTGAAATATTTCATTGATTTAAATTAATTAATATGGTTAATGTTTATGGAAAATATTAATTCAAATAAGTGAATCTTATTTAAATTCAAAAAGGTTTAAAAGGAATTTGAATCTAGATAGGACTAGGATCTTTTGACTAGTCTAGATTCTTGATTTAAAATTTGAATCACCAATCTAGCTTAACAAACTCAATGTGGCCGAATTTTTTGAGGAAGATTTCCTCTTTGAAAAACGTTTTTAGGTTCAATGAATCTAGCCCTAAATTTGTATGATCTTTTGATTCAAAATTTATCCAGAAAAATAATAATAATTATTTTTTTTGAGATGAATTTTGAAAAAGGATTGGACTTCTATATAAAGGCTAGGGATTCATGAAAAGTAAAAATTTTTTGTAATTTTTCAAGAGCAAAAAACGTTTTTGGAGAAAAGGAAAAAATTTAGTTTTTCCGGAACATCAAAATTCGGCTATCTTGTGAGAAAGAAAAAGAGAGAAAATTCTATTGAACCAAAACTGAGAGGAAGGTTAAACCGAGTGATTATTTTCATAAGAAGGTTAATCGGTTCCTGTTTTGCAGTTTTGAAGGAAGAAGGTTGATCATATTCTCAACGATGTACATCGGAATTGAGAAGGAGGGATCTAGACTTTGAAAAGCATTACCGGTCGCTTGGATTCATAGAACGTGTGCCCACACACACTCTGAGACGTGGAACTCGAGAATAATAGAGAAGACACGTTGGTCAAACGCTCTAGTAATTCCGGAATCCAAGAATAAAGGTACGCTTGATCATAAATTTAATTTATTGTTATATGCATCATGAGATTCTTTTCCGGAAACGGCATAAAATTTTTAAAACTTCCGCTACGCCGTAACTCTGATTACCGATCCGATTTTTCCAACAACTGGTATCAGAGCCAATTCATGATCATGTATATAACATAAATTATTTGATCAAATAAATTTCTCTCTATGCATTAATGAAATATTTTAGAGAGTTGGCACTCTAGGTTTTATTTTGAGTATGTTAAATATATTATGAATGGATGTATGGATGAATGAATGCTTAATATTATTTTTATAATATTTGATGCTTGTTCAATTTTGCCGGTCATGATTCCATAGAGGTTAGAATTTGTATCTAGGTTTTTCAAGTGTAATAGATGCGGTCTATTATCACCGTTAGGTCATTCTTTCAATTCCTAGAATTTTTGTAAGCCGGAAACGGCGTAGGAATTTTTTTGTAAAATTCGCGCTACAATGGATTCGAGGAGATTGAAGATGAACGAAGGTATGGAAATTTTCAAAGGATGTGATTTTTTATTTTTTGGAATTTTTTAATTAAAAAACGTTTTTTTTAATTAAAAAAAAATCACAAAATCTTTTTGAAAATTAATTTTTCCAATGATATGTGATCTTGATAATTTGGAAATCAAAATTAAAAATTTAAATTTAAATTTAATGGATATTATTATGAATTTTAAAATTTTGAAATTTTGAAATTTCAAATTTTTGAATTTTAAAATTTAAATAACCGGATTTTTTATTTAAATTTTGAGATTTTATAATTTTGATTAAATAAAAAATCACATATAATCTTTTTTGAAATTTAAATTTTAAATTTAAATTTAAAAGGATGTGACATTGGAGAAGGAAGACACATTGAAGAAGGATACAAGGCATGGATCTACAAATGAAGGCCGATATATGTTTCGGTTAATTTTTGTAAATTTTACAATTTTCTTTTCTCTAGGATGGAATCATGATCCACGGCTGTTTACATATTTTACAAACCATAGATGATGAATTGCTAGATGAATATGTTATACTATTTCATGATGTATTGATAACATGCCATATAGACTAGGGAGTGCCACTCAATAAATATTGTTTATGCATGAAAAATAAAAAACCTAATTTAAAAGATTGAGTGGGAGAAGGTTTTACACACTAAGACCTACGGCCTCCATCGTTGGTCCAACAGTTACGCATGGTAGTGCCTACTACTCGGTTTTGACCCGAGAATTCCTTCGGATAGGTATCTTACCTAGAGCGCACACTGATTTGGATTTCCGAAAGGATAATGGTTTTGGGCATATTTTATGTTTAGATCACCCCTCGGTGGCGGATGTAAAATATGGATTCAAAATTGGAAACGATGGTTACACACTCATGAACTTTATTTATTAACCCTCCCTCGAGGCTCTGTTATATAAAGTAGTGGCCAAATAAACGATAGTTAATATATATTCAATGGAATTTGTTTCATGGACAAATATGTATTAATCGGAAGGGATCCGTGTTCTTGGCTAGTTATTCTATGACTACCCCTCGGTAGCTTAGAAAGCGGAAGCTAGGAATTATCGTTGTAAGGTATGTGTTTTAAGGGTTTTACACATAAACATTTAGATTGCATATAGATCTTTTTGTTTTAATACAAAACCATATTTTATAAACTAATAGGATGTTTGCTCGTACTTATTACATGTTTTCTTATTATAGATCAAAATGTCGAGCCCTTTATCTGTGATACTTACGCAAAACAAATTAACCGGCGAAAATTTTAATGACTGGAAAAGGAACTTGCTTATCGTCCTAAACTTTGAGAAACACAGTTTCGTCCTAACCCAACCTAGACCACCCACGCCTGCGATCGATGCTCCTAATAGGGATTTTGTAGCGCTTGAGCGCTGGGACAATTCCAACCTAAGTGCTATGTGCTATATTCGGGCGAGCATGTCTAACGTGCTCTAGAAACAGCATGAAGAGCATCAAACTGCTAGGCAGATCATGGATAACCTGGAGGAAATGTTTGGTGAACAAACTATCCAGGCTAAGACCGATGCTATCAAAGGTCTCATGAACTGCAGGCAGAAGGTTGGAACTCCCATCAAGGAGCACATGATGAAAGTCATGGCTTATTTGTCTGAAGCTCAGACAAATGGGGCTGAGATCGATTCTGCAACTCAATTGGTCATGGTTTTCCAAACCTTGTCCAAGGATTTCGATTTGTTTCAGGCATCTTACAACCTTAACAGGAAGGAGATGTCTTTAACGGAATTAATGAAAGAGTTGCAAGCCTTTGAGAACATTTTTAAGGGTTCTGGATCTAAGGCTGAGGCGAATGTGGCTGAACCTAGTTCGCCTGCTCCTAATCCCAAAAGGAAGAAGGAAAAGGGAAGAACAAGGGGAAGAAACCTGCTGTGGATGCACCTGCTACTAAGAAGTCTACTAAGACTAAGAAGCGGAAGGTGGATCCCAAAAAGGTTAAGTGTTTTCACTGTGGGAAGAAAGGACATTTCAAGAAGGATTGTCGAGAATACCTGTCCATGTTAAAGCAAAAAGGTAATTTCGATGTTCTGTATCTTGAGGGTTGTTTAGTGGAAGAATCTAAGGACAATTGGGTTATAGATTCTGGAGCTACTAACCATGTTTGTATTTCTCTACAGGGGTTCAAGGTAACGAGAAGTCTGCATGAGGAGAACTTCACGTTAAGAACCGGTGATGGGACGTTGGTGCGAGCTGAAGCAGTGGGAGAAGTGCATCTTTATTTTGATGAATTTAGGTTTATTGTTTTGAGACATTGTTTTTATGTTCCTAGTTTCAAGAGGAACCTAATTTCGGTAGCTTGTTTGATTAAAGATTCTTATTCAGTTTCTTTTAATAATAAAGTTGTTATTAGGAAAAACAATTCTCTTATCTGTAATGGATGGATGCATGGAAATCTTTATTTTATCAAACCTAAGATGCACTCACTGCTTGATACAGAATTGGAAAAGAACTCTAAAAGACATAAGTCTTCTCACTCTAACAAATCATATCTTTGGCATTTACGACTTGGTCACATAAGCCTTAACATAATTCAAAGGATGGTAAAGGAGGAATGCCTTGACTTGTATGAGGTTGAACCTTGACCACAATGTGAATCCTGTTTGGAGGGCAAGATGACTAAACAGCATTTTGCTGCCAAGGACTAGTCGTGCTGAGGAACTTTTAGAACTAGTGCATACGGATGTTTGTGGTCCCATGAACATAGAAGCACGTGATGGGTATGAGTATTATATCACTTTTATTGATGATTACTCGAGGTATGGATATGTTTATTTGATAATCCGCAAAAGCGAAGCCTTTGACAAGTTTAAAGAATTTCGGGCTGAAGCGGAGAAACAATTAGGCAAGTCCATTAAGACACTTCGATCGGATCGAGGTGGGGAATACCTATCGGATGAGTTCTTAGGATATTTGATAGAGAATGAGATACAATCCCAATTAACTGCACCTGGTACTCCTCAACAGAATGGTGTAGCTGAGAGAAGGAATAGGACCCTATTGGATATGGTCCGGTCTATGATGAGTTACTCCACATTACCTTTGTCATTTTGGGGGCACACCATACAAACTGCATGCTATCTTTTGAATAACGTTCCCTCTAAATCGGTTCCTAAAACTCCTTACGAGTTATGGACGAGTAGGAAACCTAATTTGAATCATATTCGAATTTGGGGTTGTCCAGCACACGTCCTGGATAAGGAAGCGAAGAAGTTGGAGTCGCGATCAGAAGTGTGCTTGTTTGTTGGCTATCCAAAAGGGACAAAAGGTGGTCTGTTCTATAATCCGAAGCAAAATAAAGTCTTCGTTTCTACACATGCAACATTCCTGGAGGAAAGTTACATAGAAGACTTTAAACCTCGTAACAAAGTAGTGCTTGAGGAGATGACTTCGGGTTTGGATGTTCCTAAAGTCACAGAAAACCCTGTGGAAAAACCGCTAAAGAATCAACAACCAGGGGAGCTTCGTCGTAGTGGGAGGATTTTCAAGGAACCTGATAGGTACATGTTCAATGGTGAAGTTTTTGAAGCAGAATCCATAGAACATGATGATCCGGCTACGTACAAAGAAGCTATGGAGGATGTTGATTCTAGTCTTTGGCAAATAGCTATGAACACCGAGATGGAATCTATGGATTCCAACGGGGTCTGGATACTTGTAAACTTACCCCAAGGCATAAAATCGATTGGGTGTAAGTGGGAATACAAGAGGAAGAGAGGTGTGGATGGGAAAGTGGAAACTTTCAAGGCAAGACTTGTAGCGAAGGGCTATACGCAAAAAGAAGGAATTGACTATGAAGAAACCTTCTCGCCTGTAGCAATGCTCAAGTCAATCTGCATTCTTTTATCCATTGCGGCTGTTCTCGATTATGAGATTTGGCAAATGGATGTCAAGACAGCTTTCTTGAATGGCTCTCTTGAAGAAGATATCTATATGATACAACCAGACGGATTCAAGGCAAAAGGCCAAGAAGATAAAGTATGCAAGTTGCTTAAATCCATTTATGGATTTAAGCAAGCATCTCGTTCTTGGAATATTAGGTTTGATCAAGCGATCAAAACCTATGGATTCGAACAAAACATTGATGAACCATGTGTTTATAAATGTATCAAGAATGAGAAAGTGGTTTTCCTTATACTTTATGTGGATGATATATTGCTTATTGGAAACGATGTGGCAACATTATCATCTGTCAAAGTTTGGTTAGCCAAACAGTTTGACATGAAGGACTTAGGAGAGGCTAGTTATGTTCTTGGTATTCAACTCTTTAGAGATAGAAAGAACAAAACGATAGCACTCTCTCAAGCTTCAAACATTGACAAAGTACTTGAGAGGTTTTCTATGAAAGATTCCAAGAAAGGTGCCCAACCTTTCAGGATTGAAATCAAACTTTCTAGAGATGACTGTCCCAAGACATCGGAAGAAAGGGAGCGTATGAAAAACGTACCTTATGCATCAGCAGTAGGTAGTCTTATGTACGCTATGTTATGCACTAGGCCTGACATTTATTTTGCGGGTTGGTATGGTAAGTCGATATCAGTCGAATCCGGGACCGAACCATTGGGGTGCAGTCAAGCATATACTCAAGTATCTACGGAGAACGAGGGACTATATGCTTGTGTATTCCGGTCAGGACCTTGTTCCTAGAGGATACACTGATTCTGATTTTCAATCAGATCAGGATTCAAGGAAATCAACTTCAGGATCTGTTTTTACCCTTGGAGGTGGTGCCGTTGTGTGGAGGAGTATTAAGCAATCTTGCATTGCTGACTCGACCATGGAAGCCGAGTATGTGGCAGCCAGTGAGGCATCAAAGGAAGCGGTATGGCTCCGTAGGTTCCTTGGTGATCTTGAGGTCGTTCCTGGTATGGATAAAGCTATAGTGCTCTACTGTGACAACAGTGCAGCAGTAGCTAATACCAAGGATCCTAGGCATCATAAGAGGAGTAAGCACATTGACAGAAAATATCACATCATCAGAGGCTTTGTTGAGAGTGGAAATGTGACGGTTTGCAAAATCGCATCAGAGGACAATCTTGCTGACCCGTTCACGAAGACTTTGGTGGCCAGAAGATTCGAAGAACACGTTGAAGGCATGGGGATGCGTAATATGTCACATTTACTCGCTTAGGGCAAGTGGGAGATTGTTGGGATCTAAATGTGCCCTAAGGATAGAAAATCAATATTAGGGATTTTCTGTAAATATGACATTTTGATATTAATAAGAGGAGGTTATTCATGTTTAATAAGATGTGTCCTATTTACTTTAATTTGTTGATTGTATGGTTATTTTAGCAAACATAAAATACTCCTTGACTGTTGGTAATATATCAGATTACCATATGTATACGAGATATACATAGAAGACGTGGTAATTTGATAACAGTCTAAATAAATAGTCCGCAATCGATGTAATAAGATTTGGGGATCTTATTCATGATAAGATTGTACAAGTTGTCTATTTCCTTGGAGGGATGGTTTGTCTTGACCATCGGATAGGTTCCGAGTAGAAACTTTAATGTATACCAGTATTGAGGTATGACATTGGACTGAACCTAAAGTGTTAATTGATTCGGTTTAATAATTCCGTTTATAAGAATCAATGACACTTTGATTATCATCCTGCATTAATCTTAATCCTGAAATGATTACTTGAATTCGCATCCATGACTTTTGTACTTTAATGCACTACAGGTGAGACACTGTTAATTCATGGTCAATATACTTGTGTTTGGGTGCATGACTTATGGATGGAGAAATCAAGATTCATAGATACGGAATCCATAGCTATCTTAACGATAGTAAATGTTATCTACTCAAAGACATTATTCGGGGATTAAAAGATAGTATAACAAGATCTTGGCCATCGGTTTACTTTGTGTTCTCTGGTGGTTTACCAATTGTATGGTTTTATAATTGGTGATTCTTTCAATAGAGAATAATGGAACTTTAAGTTAAAATAATTGAAAAGGTAAAACGGAAAAAGTCCTTAATTCAATCATGGATGACATATGGGGATTAAGCAAGCGATAAATAAATCACGGAAGAAGCACTACGTGAGAAAGCTTTCGTAATACGGTATGTAAACAGGAGTTTAGCTTCAAACTTTTAGTGGAATAATTTTGAAGTTGATAATTGATGAATAATTAATCTGGGATAAATTTTTCACAATTATAGGAGCATCTTTACATATTTCCATCGGGTCCCTCTATTAGCTGGCATAGTTCCATAAAGCGTCTCGGGATTTGTTCCTTATGAGATCGGTAAATTTAAATAGAATTTAGTAATGTCTATTAAGACATGTTACTCTCTAACATGCAATCCAGAAAGGATTGGACATGTAAAATTTGTAGACAAATGATTTGTCAACATGTGATTGGTTAATTTGAATTTTGGAAATAAGATTGTGTTTGGATTATTTAATTTTGGAAAAAACAAATTTTTCTCTCCTAATCTCAATAAGGTGCACGGTTTTTAGATAGGTGGAGGGAAGAAAAATTTTGTTTCAAAATTATTCAAATAAATTCCTAACATTAAATTATTAATTGATTTAAATAATGGAGATTATTTCATGTATTTTTCTTTTCTAATTAAAAGTGGTTCACGTTTTTTTTAAGGAAAGGAAATTTGAAATATTTCATTGATTTAAATTAATTAATATGGTTAATGTTTATGGAAATATTAATTCAAATAAGTGAATCTTATTTAAATTCAAAAAGGTTTAAAAGGAATTTGAATCTAGATAGGACTAGGATCTTTTGACTAGTCTAGATTCTTGATTTAAAATTTGAATCACCAATCTAGCTTAACAAACTCAATGTGGCCGAATTTTTTGAGGAAGATTTCCTTTTTGAAAAACGTTTTTAGGTTCAATGAATCTAGCCCTAAAGTTGTATGATCTTTTGATTCAAAATTTATCCAGAAAAATAATAATAATTATTTTTTTTAGATGAATTTTGAAAAAGGATTGGACTTCTATATAAAAGCTAGGGATTCATGAAAAAAAAAATTTTGGTAATTTTTCAAGAGCAAAAAACGTTTTTGGAGAGAAGGAAAAATTTAGTTTTTCCGGAACATCAAAATTCGGCTATCTTGTGAGAAAGAAAAAAAGAGAAAATTCTATTGAACCAAAACTGAGAGGAAGGTTAAACCGAGTGATTATTTTCATAAGAAGGTTAACCGGTTCCTGTTTTTCAGTTTTGAAAGAAGAAGGTTGATCATATTCTCAACGAGGTACATCGGAATTGTGAATGAGGGATCTAGACTTCGAAAAGCATTACCGGTCGCTTGGATTCATAGAACGTGTGCCCACACACACTCTGAGATGTGGAACTTGAGAATAATAGAGAAGACACGTTGGTCAAACGCTCTAGTAATTCCGGAATCCAAGAATAAAGGTACGCTTTGATCATAAATTTAATTTATTGTTATATGCATCATGAGATTCTTTTCGGAAACGGCATAAAATTTTTAAAACTTCCGCTGCGCCGTAACTCTGATTACCGATCCGGTTTTTTCCAACACGTGCCCCACCCCGCGATTGGGTCCCCCCTTTCTACTGCTGTTCGCCCCTCGTGATCTGAGTTCCCCTCCCTCCTATTGCCATTCGTCCCCATCCTGCGACAAAGTTTATCCCCCCCCCAATTCGCGATCTAGGTTTTTGGGCCCTTCCCCCCTACCGTGACACTGAAGCCCAACCCACCCCACCCCGTTGACGATGCCCCCCGCCCCTTTCTCCTGCCGATTTGGTTTGCCCCTTCAACCCTTTCGCGATCTGGGTGTTAGCTTGATCACCCCTCTCTCTCCGTCGTAGATTGCAGCCTCCCGCCTACCCCCCCACGCTGAATTGGGTTTTGAGAAAAGAAGAGAGAGAGAGAGAGAGAGAGAGAGAGAGAGAAATGAGATGAAACTTTATTATTTTTTCAATATTTTTTTAAATTTTTGATAAATTAATTACTGTTACATTACTAAAATACACTCACAAGTTAACGAATTTGGACGGAAATGACCATGACGGCCAAAAAAATAAGAATTTAGGGTCATCTTGGTTAAAAAAAAAAAAAAAAAAGGACCAAACCGACACCTTTAAAAGAGTTCAGGGACTATTTATGGCAATTACTCAAAAACATATACAAAACTTTTTAGTGTCTAAACCGTTTGAACCAATATCTTAACAATGAAAATTTTATTTTATCGTATGATCTTATTCGGTCATAAAATTGTATTGTCCATGTTAAGATAGAGTTGTGTATATCACAAATAGTGATAATCGTCTTCACTTTTTGAACGCTAGTTATCAAATACGTGCAATGCATGTATGAAACTGTAATTGAAGTTTTTATATATATAGACTATAAACAACGTTATGAAAAAAAAAAATAATAATTAATTAATTTAAAAATAAAATACAATAATAATTATCTAAATTCAAAAATTATATTTCATCATAAAATCATGATGACTTAATATTTATTACATAAAACACATAAATATATTGTTTATTTTGTTCTTTCACAATATTTGCAGTATCTATTATGTTATCTAAAATCAAAATTTTATACCATTTTGTTGCAAATAATTATTTAAAACAACAGTAATCTCATAATATGTTTTTGAAGACTCACCACAATCAATTAAGAATATTAGAGTTACCAATGAGAAAACTGATATAATACAGAATTTAAGAGAGAAAATTTGGGACATTGAGCTTCTAATAAGGAGGGAAAAAAAAAAAGAAAGAAAAGAAAAAAGTTGCAGAAAGAAGTATAAAAAAAAAATTGGAAAAAGACAAGCCAGAAATTTAAGAAAATGATGAAATATAAGTAAAACAAAGTAGAAAGGGGATAAATAAAAAATTAACGACAGAAAAGCAAAATATGGAAAAATGACAATAATAACGAAATAGTTTCATAAAAGGAAAAAAAAAAAAAAAAACAACAACAACAATACTTAAACAGTTTTCCCAAAAAAAAAAAAAAAAACCAAACAAAAACGCACTAATAAGGTGCATATTTTACAACCAAATTTATTATTCTATTAAATGTTAAGGAAATATAATGAAATGGAAATTAATTTTCATGCCAAAAAAAGTAAAATAATCACACAAATATAATCCAAAGTAATAAAGTAGAAAGTTGAGAACCTCATTTAATCCATCGTGAAAACTCTTTAAAAAAAAACACAAGTTTGATCATGTAACGAAGAAAAGAAAACTTATCACAATTAGGTTTGATTATAGTTAAGAAAATTAGAATTTCAAGTGAAAAAATTGAGATAGTGATTAGAAAAGAATATTTAAGAAAGAAAGTGATAGAATCTTGAGCTTTCAATGAAGAAATTAAAGGAAAAAAAAAAACCAAAGTTCTACTGAAAATGTATAAGCAAAAATTTAGGAAAAGACAAGTAAAAATTTGAAAAAATTATAACAACAACTATAATAATAATAATGATAATGATAATAATGATATTGATGATGATGATAAAGCAAAGTAAAAGTAAAAAAAGGTTGGAAGAAAAAAAAACTTGAAAAAAAAAGTAAAATAAAAAGAAAACATAAACACCAAAAGTTTTTTTAAAAAGAAAAAAAAAAAAAACATAAACGGTTTTCCATGAAAAAAAAAAAAAAAAAAGGAGAAAGCACCAAAAGGTGCGTTTTTGATGACGAAGAGGAACAGTAGAGGCATATCGCCTCTTTTATATATGTAGGAAATATAGATCGCAAACTTTAAGATCCATCAATTACAACACAAAAACCACATTATTGTCGATATTCTACTATCGAGTAATGGCGAGTACTAATAATCACCAATATTAATGATAATAGTTTGTATTTTTCTATTGTTATCAGCTGTTTATGGATTTCGTATGACAACTGTAATATTATACTTGCAGAATATGTTCGTTAATAGAAAGCTACGCAAATTAAACGAGACATTATCAAAACTTTTTTTTTTTTTTTTTGCAAAGAAGCGGAAAAGGCCAAAAAAAAAAAAAAAAAAAAAAAAAAAAAAAAGCACCAAACGGTGTGTTTTTGACGACAAAGAGGAACAGGAGAGGCGATATATATGTAGGAAATATAGATCGCAAACTTTAAGATCCATCAATTACAACACAAAACCACGTTATTGTCGATATTCTACTGTCGAGTAATGGCCAGTGCTAATAATCACCAATATTAATGATAATAGTTTGTTAGCTGTTTATGGATTTCGTATGACAACTGTAATATTATACTTGCACAGTATGTTCGTTGATAGAAAGCTACGCAAATTAAACGAGACATTATCAAAACTTTTTTGTTTTTTTGTTTTTTTGTTTTTTAGGAGAAGCGACATTATCAAAGCTGGACGACAACTAAAACAATGCAGTGTAGATTAAAGTATGTTCTAAAATATATCTGTATATATTTTTTTTTCAGGAGGGAGTGTTAAATGGATCCGGACATAACTCATCCAAAAAACTAGTAAGTTAATTATGTGTAACAAATTCACAACCTAACATCTTTATGTTCGTGTCGAACAGGTCCTAATTCATTATCCTTTACAAAATTTGTCTCTAATATTATAGTAAATGAGTATGAATAGAACTTATCATCAAGAAAGACCAATCCATATATATAACCCAGTAATTTAACTATGTGTCACAAATTCACGACATAACAGAGGGCTTGCTTGAAAGCTGTTTGGTGAGCTGTTTATGGAGTTGCAGGAGAGGAGATAATGGCTGATGGCATGGGCATGGTCCCATCTAGCTTGCTACGCGTGGCTCAATTTCCCGTGCATACGTTTGGGATTTTTGCAAGCTGAATTCTGAACTGTACCCTCTTTTGAGTTCATCACTTTGCAGTTACATGTCCTCTCTCTCTCTCTCTCTCTCTCCTCTGTCGAAACCTAGCACTTGCACCAACCTGTCTTCTCCAGTTGTCATTTTCGGCTACATTCATTTAATAAATCCCCCAATTTCTGTTACTTTTGTTCTCTATCAACAATGTCCATTAATACCCATACTTGCATATTTTCTCCTTGGGAAAACAAAAATATACGAAACTCAGGGACCTGTTTGGTGTACAAGTTCAGTTTGAGTTGAATTAAAATTTTTAAGTTTAAATAGTAATTTTTATTGATTTTTTCAGAAAAGAAAAATTTTTTTTTTCAGAAAAGACAAAAAACATGATGAAAAAAGTACAGTTTAATTTGAATGAAACTTACCACCAAACGGACCCTCACTGTTATGTCCTAGGGTACATTCTTAAGGGACGGGTACATTATTATTGTCCCTTAAGTCGTTTTATGGTTGAACTAATTAAATAATACAATGCTCATATATTTCATTATTAGTTTTTTTTTTTCTTTCGATTTTTAAGTTTTTTTTAACATAGTAACTTTGAATTCACGCTATAATTTTAATAAAAATATTTCATACCACAACGATGTCAAACTGATCCGAAGTTACTAGGTTCCAGCGAAAAAACCGCTTGTTAGCCATTTCTTAAGTAGTATACATAAATTGGCAGTCGCAAGTTGACTTTAATCACATAACATGTAGTTGTTACTTAAATCCAATTATATGCAATGATCTCACGTGTGTTGCTAAAATGGGGGATAATAAAGAAGAAGAAGATTAATTAAAAGTCTATCTTCGAAAGAAATTCACTTTCTCATATATATATATATATATATATAATTTGTAAAACAAGAGTTTTGTACGCGCAAATGCAATTCGTTCACATTGCTTGATTAAACCAAAAACTTAAGGGCCAACTTAAATGCAAAAGAAGAAAAATTGGACCAAAAATAAAACTACGGTTTTTACTCGTGAAATGTTGCAAAACTGCCTTCTAAGTTCCAACTAAAGGAAATTATAATTTTCTTGATGAGGACATCAAGGCTCAAAGGAATACTCACAAACCAATTCAAGTTCTAGTTAGTCCGGTGACGAGAGCTAGAGCTAAAAGATTCAAAGCAGAACTGAATAACTTAGTCCGAAGAGTTCTATAACAAGAAGAGAGTGTGTACACTACTGATGCTGAGCAAATACTGATTTACACTAATCAAAGTTGATCCAGAAGAGAGTCAAGGTTGATATGGACGTTTTTATTTTCCAAGACTGAAGTGGATAATATTTTCCAACAAAGAATCAAGTCAAGATTACGTTTCAAGTGATCAAGAAGTTCAAAATTCAAAACAAGATCTGATTAAGATTTGATTTCTTTGTAATCTTATTTTAGTTTTATTTTATAGTTTAAAATTTGAATTTAAATCTGAATTTAAGTATTTTTGTTTAGATAAATCTGATTCCTAGGTTTTTTAGGTATGTTTATCATTAGGGGTAGATTAGGAATTTTACAAATTGAAATTTGGCTATATAAGGCTGATTTTCAGACTATGGAAGCAGTTTTTTTTTTAAATGTTTTTTTTTTTTCATATTGTGACGTTATAATGTTTTTTATAATGTTTTTTTTTTTTTTATAAACTTATTCGAACTTATCAAGAATTACTTGTAACGTTCAAATTGACTTATCAAACGGACTTCCATTACCGTTTGTGGCATTTTCACCATACCAAAGTTCTTGCTTTGCTAAGCAACGGGTCGCGGTTTCCTTCAAACTTGAAAGATCTTGAATTATTGTTTCCAGATTTGGTATCGAGTTTCGTCACGTTATTGGCTTGATTCGTATCATTTTTTTTTGTTCATCTGGAAAGAAAATGATGAGAGATTGCATAATCGTTAGGAACAACTCCAGCTAAGGAGTGTCATTTCAAGTGACACTCTCAATGTCTAACGAGACAAATTAGTTGTATTAGAATTATAGGGGTCATTTGGTTATTTGTCTAAGTTTGGTGCAAATAAAGAAATATTTGTTTTTTGTTTTTTATTTTTTTACCTTTATTATTTAGAGAGCTAGAATTGGGTTATAACCAATTTTGTCTGTTTCTAGCCTCTATATACTCTCTGGTTGTTTCCTAGCTTTTCAATTAATTAGGATATCTCCATTACTTCAGCAAAATCTCTGAAATGGTATCAGAGCAATTTTTTTCTTGTTGCACCTGATCATCTTTCCTTCCATTTTCTTGCTTGATGGCTTGCGGTGGTAACTCCAATACCGGCAATCGTACGGTGGTTAACACCCATTCCACCTCAGCTATGGAAGATTCAGGCAGCCCATATTTTCTTCATAATGGAGATCATCCGGGTCTGATTCTGGTTTCTCACCAACTCACTGGATCTAATTATAACACCTGGAGTCGATCTATGGAGATGGCTCTCACAGCCAAAAACAAGCTCGCTTTTATCGACGGAAGCCTTCCTAGTCCTCCCGTCGGTGATCTTCTCATGGTGTTTGGGATCGCTGCAACTCGATGGTAGTTTCCTGGCTCTTAAATTCTGTTTCACGAGACATAGCAGATAGTCTTCTTTACTTTGATACTGCATCCAATGTTTGGTCTGATCTTCATGATCGTTTTCACCAAAGTAACAGACCGCGGATTTTTCAGATTAAGACGCACTTAGTTGCTCTTAATCAAGGGTCCATGGATGTGAGCAACTTACTATACCAAGCTCAAAATTCTTTGGGACGAACTGAGCAATTTCCAGCCCATTCCTGTATGTAATTGTGGGGGAATAAGAGCTGGATGGAATTTCAGCAGAAGGAAAATGTAATGCAGTTTCTCATGGGGCTCAATGAGTCATACTCTCAAACACGTAGTCATATCTTGATGATGGAGCCATTGCCTTCAATTTCTAAAGTTTTCTCACTTGTTGTACAAGAGGAAAGGCAATGCCAGATTAATACTGGATCTTCTCTCTTGCCTGGGTCTATTGCTGTTGCAGACTCAAGTTCCCCTGCTTCGATTTCCGCTGCCAATTTCACTCCAAAGACCAAATGTGACAGGCCTCTTTGCACTCATCGTGGAATCCAGGGTCATACCGTGGATAAATGTTACAAACCTTCATGGTTATCCACCTGGTATAAGCCTCGATCCAAGAACTCTGAGATGAAGATACAAGCTAATCAAATGTCTGTGAACACAAGCACTACTGCTAGATACAATGCTGGGTCTGCCTCTTCGCCTTTGGACACACTAACAACGGATCAATGCCAGCAGCTGATTGCTCTCTTAAGCTCACAGCTTTAAGGCAAATCCATTGCTTCAGCCTCTGGAATTGCAGTAGCCTGTTGGGACAGTGGCAAGCTTTAGTGGTATTTTTTTCACTTTCCTCAGTCCTAACTTCGTTTGCCATTAATTCAGCTTCTTGGATTTAGATAGTGGTGCCACACATCATGTATGTTGTTCAACATCTTTTTTTGCACAATCTTCTGGCAACAAATTCTTCTGTTGTCCTTCCAAATGGTCAATCTGCTTCTATTTCTCAAATTGGCACATTAAAATTATCCCCTGCAATTGTCTCCAAAATGTGTTGTTTGTGCCTCAATTCAAAATTCAATCTGTTGTCTGTTAGTAGTCTTACTCAAATCAATCAATATTTCATACATTCACAGCTGATTCTTGTGTTATTCAGGACCATACTCGGGCCAAAACGATTGGGATGGGTAGGCGGGTTGGAAACCTCTATGTCTTGGACCTCAATACACTCAATACCAATTTTCCAGTTGTATCTAATTTTTCTACAGCTTCCATTAAATGTAACCAAGCCACTCTTTCTGAAAAGAAAACTTTGGCATTACCGTTTAGGTCATCCATCTTATGTAAAGATACAGAATCTCAGACATGAATTACAAATCTCTCAATTCCTAATGATCCAGTGCATGTTCTATTTGCCATTTGTCCAAGCAACGACGTTACCTTTTATCTCTACCAACTCTTTGTCAAATCTGCCGTTTACATTGATACATTGTGACATTTGGGGACCATATCACACACTTACACCTGAAGGGTACAAATATTTTTTAACCATTGTTGACAATTGTACCCGTTTTACCTGGGTTATTTTTTACGTGCAAAATCAGATGTGGGTATTATTTTTCCATAATTCTTTAAGCTCATTAGCACTCAATTTGGGGTCAATATTAAGTCAGTACGTTCTGATAATGCTCCTGAATTAGCCTTTTCTAATTTTTTTCTCGCGAGCATGGTGTTGTCCCTTTTCATTCCTGTGTTGGTAGACCAAAACAAAAACTCTGTGGTTGAGAGAAGAAACATCAGCACATTCTTAATGTTGCTCGTGCCTTGCATTTCCAGTCAAAACATTCCATTAGTATATTGGGGTGATTGTGTCTTGACTTCCGTATATCTAATCAATAGAAACTCCCACACCTCTCTTGTCCAACAAAACTCCTTTTTGAACTTCTTTGGAAAAAAAAAAACCAAGTTTTACTCATTTACGTGTATTTGGGTGTTTATGCTATGGTTCTACTTTGCAACGTTTTTCGTACAAAATTCTCACCTCGGGGCTATCCCATCAGTTTTTCTTGGCTATCCTCCTGGTTACAAGGGTTACAAGTTGCTGGATTTGTCCACAAATAATGTTTACCATCTCAAGAGATTGTTGTTTTCCATGAACAAAAATTTTTCTCTCTTTAAACACAGTTCAGATGAATTACCTATGACATAAATTTTTTCTGAAACAGTTCTTCCCATCCCACCTTCTCCCTGTGTTGATAATTATGTTCCCCCTGTGCTTGATTCTTCAAGTCCAATGCCTCTCCTGTCTCTCCTGTCCCTTGATTCGGTCCATCTCCTCTCGTCCTACTCGTGTCATCAACCTCCTTCCTATCTCCAAGGATTTTCATTGTTTGTTGTTGGCACACAAACACTCCACCAATCATCCTATTTCACAAGTTCTCAGTTATGATAGATTATCTCCTTCTCACCGTTCCTTTGTATGCTCTGTTTCTTCTCACATTGAACCTTCCACCTACTCCCAAGCTGCTAGTGATCCAGCTTGGCAAGAAGCAATGGCTGCTGAATTGGTGTGCTTTGAGAGTAACAATACATGGTCCTTAGTTTCTATTCCGCCAGGAAAAAAACCCAGTTGGTTGTAAATGGGTATACAAAATAAATATCGGGCTGATGGGACCATTCAGAGGTAAAAAGCGAGGCTAGTAGCCAAAAAGGGTACACTCAGCAAGAGGGAATAGATTATCTCGATACTTTTTCCCCTGTTGCTAAACTTGCCACAGTGAAGGTTTTGCTGCTTAGCTGCAATTAATGGTTGGAGCCTCACAAATTAGATGTTAATAATGCTTTTTGCATGGTGATTTAAATTGAAGAAGTGTATATGACTCTTTCCACCAGGTTTTCACCGTGAGGGGGAGACCCTATCTGCTAACACTGTTTGCAAACTTCATAAATCCATTTATGGCTGAAGCAGGCCTCAAGACAATGGTTCTTCAAGTTTTCACAAGCCATCATCGGTGAAGGTTTCACTCAATCCAATGCTGATCACTCACTTTTTGTCAGACTGATGGTGAGAATTTCATTGCCCTTACTAGTTTATGTTGATGATATTGTGATAGCTAGTAACAATGACAACTCAGTGGCAAATCTTAAAGTATTGCTTGACAAATGTTTCAAACTCAAGGATCTTGGACAATTAAATTACTTCTTGGCTTGGAGGTTGATAGATCCAACAAAGGAATCTCTGTTAGTTAGAGACATTATGCCCTGGAACTTTTGTCTGATGCAGGTGTTCATGGTTGTAAGACTAGAAATAGTCCATGGATCCCAATGTGAAGTTGTCTCAAACAGAAGAGGAGTTGCTTGAAGATCCTCTGGGTTTTATAGAAGGATGATAGGCAAGCTCTTGTATTTGACCATTACGAGACCTGATTTGGCATATTCTGTGAACCGATTGAGTCAATTCATGACTGCACCAAGAGCTCCACACTGGCAGGCTACTCGTCATGTCTTACAATATATCAAAGGTACAGCTGGGCAGGGTCTTTTCTTCTCTTCTTCTTCCACTATTCAACTGAAGGCCTTTGCTGACTCAGATTGGGCTTCATGCCCTGATACAAGGCGTTCTATTAGTGGTTTTTGTGTGTTTCTTGGTGACTCACTGGTTTCATGAAGTCAAAGAAACAACAAACCGTTTCTAGATCCTCTGCTGAAGCGGAATATCGCTCCACGGCAATGCTACGTGCGAATTAATGTGGCTTGTCTCTTTGCTAAAGGATTTGCATATTACTCACACAGGACCAGCTCTACTTTTTGTGACAATCAAGCTGCGTTGCATAGCAGCCAACCGGTGTTCCATGAAAGAACAAAGCACATAGAAATAGATTGTCATCTAGTAAGGGAGAAAATTTTGATGGAGCCTAAAGACTCTTCATGTGACTTCTCAGCATCAGATTGCAGACATTCTGACCAAGCCCTTGTTCCCAACTCCAGTTCTTCTTCTTGCTCAACAAGATGGGAGTTCATAACATTCACTCTCCATCTTGAGGGGGAGTATTAGAATTATATAGGGTCATTTGGTTATTGTCTAAGTTTGGTGCAAATAAAGAAATATTTATTTTTTGTTTTTTTATTTTTTACCTTTATTATTTAAAGAGCTAGAATGGGTTATAACCAATTTTGTCTGTTTTCTAGCCTCTATATACTCTCTGGTGTTTCCTAGCTTCTTTCAATTAATTAGGATATCTCCATTACTTCAGCAAAATCTCTGAAAAGTTGTATTCACAGTACGAATTGATTTGCCTCACCATATCTATCATTTTCACAATCTATTTTAGGTAAGAAGAAAAAAAACATAATACATGTTTGTATATTCTCAAAATCTACAAATGACTTGGACTTCTCCGTGCTTGCATTGCTTGCAAATCACAATTATATTTTCAAATTGCATTGCTTGTATTTTCAAAAATCAAATATCAACCGAACAAGATATGCATGGTTTTGGAAGATGATCCTATTGACTTCTTAACATTATTTATTATTATGATTATTATTTTTAAATCTTCATATGATTATGTTAGTTATATATATATATATAAGATTATGTAGTTATATATATATATAAAGTGTTCCTATACGATAGTGGGGCCGATTTAATAGTTGTAACATTATATTGTGTATCTTATAATTGATTTATAGTAATTTTATTTAGAACCTTGTAATACGAATCATTCAAAACTGCTTAGTGCAAATGATATTAGGTGCACATTGTAATCAAATAGTTATAACAATAACGTTAAAAATGAATTTAATTTAAAGTGCATTTTATAAGGGTGCATAGATAAAAGAGTAAAAAAATATATATAAGAATATATCTTTGCCAATTAGGAGAATTATAGACTAAGAGATGCAATGTGGGTAGTAAAGTTTGTATAAGAACTAAAGCCTAGTTTTTCTTCAACACTGGAAGCCAACTGTTTGTCTATATATCATCGTGTATGGAAATTGGAAGGTCTTGACGTGGAGGCATGTGATCTTGATTATTATTATCCTATAAGTCAACTTAATAAGACCGTAATAATTCGTTGTGACAGTGGATATTAGAAAATATACAATATTATTATAGTGTCATATATAGCAGTAATTTAGTGGAGGTGGCAACCCAACACGTGCATGTGGCATTGTATTGGAGTGCGACGTCAATTCTAGATTCCAATCATCATTTAAATATTTTGTTACAAAATATCCAGAAATAACTGATTTGGAAGGCTTCGTAATTCGTTCACGCAGATTTCTACACTACGACTTCATTCCTTCTTATGGCCGCGGTCTCAAATCACACAAAGACACACACACACACACATACATATAGGGAGAAAGGCAAACTAGCATAATGTAATATATAATTTTAAATAATAGCAGATTCGAAACTATTGTTATAAAATAGCGAAATAAATTAAATAGTAAGAAAAAAAACCAAAAATACCCCTGAATATGTCTCTATCCTCTTGGGTCTCTCTCCTCTTGAGTCTCCCGCTGTTTCGGATCACCGTCACTGTCATCGTCATGGTCATCATTGGCGCCGACGAACTTCGTGATCAGACTTGCGCATGTAGCTGGCAGGGATCGTCGTCGTCGCGAGATCCCGCCTTCGTCGGCCGTGGTGACTCTAGGATGAAACTCCATGATCGATGAACTCGCAAAATTCCTCACCGGTTTGAGCGACCTCCTGATGCGAACCCCACCACGAATAACTAGACCCGACAAGGAAAAGGAACCTAAGAACGTTCTACGATCAGGTTTATTGGAAGACCTCGACCCGTCTGCTTCAACAAAAACAAGAAACTTGGTATTATCTTGACCTCAACTCATGTTTAATGCGAAATAAGAACCTCAGTATAAGTAAGACACCACAAACGGTGGTGGAAATCTATTTGATCAGTAGATGGTGAACGCCACGGAAATTCCAATAAGTTCGAATAGTTCGTCAAGAACCAAAGAGAGAAATACTCTCAAATTTCTGAATAATTACTTGTCTTCTTTCTTCTCCATAGGCACCTATTTAAGGCTGACTATTACAAAAAATTTCCTAAAATAACTTAATTACATGTCATCTTAATTATGGCTAAAAATCTAGTAATAATAGCTCTTACTTGCCTAAAATAGGAAAGGGAAACAATTTGAAAATTAAATGGCTGTACATGCTAAAAAATAAAAAGGAAAGTTGACAAATGAGCTAATGAGCTAACAAAATAAAGGATGAATGATGGCTAAATATTCAACAATAATTAAAAAGGAAACTAAATATTTTTGAGATTCTCTTTCTTGATTCACATGCAATTGCATGGATTTGCATTGGCTGCTCTTCTTGATCCGAATTGGCCTTGATGATGTGGGACCAATCTTTGTTGTCCCTCATTAATGAGCGGGAGCCAAATCCTCTTGTTGAAACTTCCGGATTAAATTATTGAGTTTGATTAAATCCTCACTGGTTTGAGGGACCTCCGTTGGAGAAGCATCCCACCGATGACTAACCAGTGAACCCTCCGTTGAAATCACCGCTGTGGGTGCTTCCGGCGAGGTGAGACTCTATCGGGAGTGGCGAGGCCCCTCAGCATCTGATGCTGTTGTTTACCATATCAAATTTAAATCTTATTATTAACAATATATTCAGTATAGCAGTAGCAAGGGTCAATCCCACGAAACACTGATTTTAGTAATTTACTATTAAAAGAGAAATAAAACTAGACCTGATTAAATTAAAACCTAATGGTCACAAGAACAAATGGGGGGATTTTTGGTGATTAAACTAATTAATGCCATTTAAATAGAAAACACGAATGAAAAAATGTAAAGGAAATTAATGGAAAACAATCGTTAAGGTAATTTATTCTCCACCACTAGACACTCATCTATCCATTGATAACAATAATATTCCCAAATTTTCTATTAAAATTACCAACCGTAGATAACAACACACTTTGCTACCCCAATCTTTCCTTACTTGGTTGTCACGACACAGGAATATTGCTAGTGGCTTCCGGTGAATAATCGTTGCGAAAAATGGTACACGTTGCGCAACACGAAAACTATGCCCCAATTTGGATGGAAAAAAATTCAAAACTTTGGCTGGAAAAAAATATATATACAAACATTGTCGTCTTAGCGCAGGAAATTGCTAGGGGCCTACGGTGAATAATCATCGCAAAAGGGTACACATTTGGGACGCGATAATCGTTGCCCCATTTTGTAGGGAAAAACGTTCAAATTTTGGCGGAAAAAAGGAGGAAAAACATTGTCGGATCGGGGCAAGACTATGCTTGAGGCCGACTGTGCCTAATCGTTCAGAAAAAGGGTACCACGTTTGTGTGACATGAAAATCGTTGCCCCAATTTTGGAGAGAGAAAAAAAAACATTAATTTTGTTGAAAAAAACAGAGAAAATGTTATCGTCTCGGCGCAAAAAATATTATTCGAGGCTTTCTGTGCCAATCTCGTCGTGAAAAAAGATATACCTTTTGCTTAATGCAAAATCATGCCCCATTTTTAGGGAAAAAAAAATTCAAAATTTTGGTGGGAAAAAAACCGAAAAACGATGTCGTTTCAGTACAGGAATATTGCTCACTGCCTGCGGTGCCTAATCGTCGTGAATAAGGGTACATGTTGTGTGACTCATAATCGTGCCCTTATTTTGGTGGCAAAAAAATTCAAAATTTTGGCAGGAAAGAAAAGACATGAAAAAACGATGTCGTTTGACACAGGAATATAGCTCGCGGTGTAACAACCAAAATTTTTCCGGACTCACGATTTCTTTACACAAAATACGAAATTTAAGTCTGTACGATGTATGTCATTATGAAACTCATGATCTGATTTGATTATCAAAGTCTGTTTGAGTTTTATAAGTCTTTATGAGACTCAATGACAGTTTAAGGTCAAGTATGAGGCCTTATGGTGATAAGGCGACAATGATTATGATTTCGTTCTGGCCAATGAATGACCAGGATAATTTATGATATAATTAAGACGGTATGCCATATAATAAGCAGTATTGAATTATTTACTATGGCCGCCCATCATTACGGATGAAAATTGAGACTAAGGATTGGGATTGCTCTAGACTAATCAGGAATACTATTTGAAGCAGGAGACTAAGTAGTTTCAAGTTCTAAGAAAAACCTAGACGTGGTCCAATTAAGTGCAGTTAAATATGGACTGCGTCCAGCAATACTATATTGTTAATAGTAAAATAGTATGGTACTATCTGGATTATTAAAAAATAGACTGTGTGTTAGGAGCCAACATGGCCCTAATTGGGGACAACTCATCATAGAATTATGTAATTTTGGGAATTTTAAAAGTGGATATTATGAAAGGATTGTTAGCCTAAAATGCTCCACATGGCCGGCCAAATCATGGGCGACTAGAAGGCAAATATTTTTTTAAAGGACCAATAGACAATTCAGGAGAATTTAAGAAAATAAAATAATTGTGGAAAATTATGAATTTTCCACCTATAATTAGATGTGGGTTGTGCAGAATTGAACCATTTTAGTTAGTCTCTTAACTTCTAGATCTTCTCAACTATTCCCTCTAGCCTTAAAAAAAAAAAAAAAAAACAAAAACAAAAGAGAGACGAGAGAGCGGGGGGTGGCCCGTTGTCATGGTGTAGAAGTAGAGAGCAAAAAAATTTCTCTCATCCTAAGGTCTAGAAGCAATATTTCAAAGCTTTAGAGGTATTATTCTTGATCCTCTAACTACTATTTTCATTAAGCTTTGATTGAGGATTTTTATGTGTATTTCAAGTTATGAGATGTACGAGTATAAGCTCATACTTCTATTTTCTATTATGATGGTCCTTTATGGTTGGTTTATGTTAGATCTATGCTTAGGTTATCTTGTTTGCTAGCTCTAAGCATGGGTTTGATTTTATGCTCTAGGATGAGTGTTAAGCTATGTGTGCTCACCATGTGCTTGTGAGTATGCTTTCACATGTTTAAGTAGGAAAATTTATGAATGCTAAAGAGATGCTGTGAATATTAGGGTATGTTGGTTAAGAAATTAACTAAAGACACAAGATGGTAAACAAGTAAGTTATCCAATTTTGTGTTTTTCAAGACATGAGATAAGTGAATGGTTGAAGTTTAAGAAACGAAACCAACGTAGTGCATGTTGATGTAGGCTCACGGCTTTTCGACCGTTTGAGGTAGTGTGTATGGTTTTTAAGCTAAGAATCCATTAAAATACAAACTGCCAGTTTTTAAAAATAATCTGAATGTTTTCTGGAAACCCAATTTTACAGCCCCTTAGAGGCTGAATTGGGAAACATTTATGGCTGCAAAGTTGTAGAAATAGGAAAACCCTGGGGTAACATGGACAGTTTTTGAAAAAAAAGCTCCAAAGGCCTCTGTTTTTATGAGTTTTCAAAACTGACGGTCTTGGGTATTGTACCGGTCTCTGGTAACATGGGCAATTTGGGAAAACATTATGGCTGCCAAAGTTGTAGAAAATAGAAACCCTAGGGGGTAACATGGACAGTTTTTGAAAAAAAAGCTCCAAGGCCTCTGTTTTTATGCGTTTTCAAAATGACCGGTCTCGGGTATTGTACACGGCCAGAACTGTTTCAAGGGGAAAAAAGGAGTAGTATGGTAGATTTAAGCTTCAAGCAAAACACAAATGTTGTAGGTTTCGATAAGATCTTACAACTTTTATGAAAAAAACTTTTTTAAATTCTTAAACGATTTAAGATTAAAACTAGATTTTCAAAACTGTGCATGTTCAAGAAATTTCCTGCACAGATACATTCAAGTACATTGAAAGCCAGTTTCGAAAGCAGTTTTCAGGTGTTTTATAGTTTTACAAAGGAACTATGGAAACATAGTTTCAAAAGAGGTTTTAAATCCATTTGAAATTTGATAATGATTTTAAACATGAATTTTAAGTATTAAATCAGATTAATACTTGCTTTATGGAATTAAGATATTTTCCAAGTTAAATAAGGTTATTTTCCAAGAAAATAAGGTATTTTAATGAAAAAAAAGAGAATTTTAAACCGAAGTTACTTAACGAATATAGTAACAACTCTATGATTACCAATGGTAATCGGATTTGGGATACCAATTTATTATGTCCGGAATTGTATCTATGATTACCAATGGTAATTG